>MU745072.1:111635-166402 GCA_026770625.1 Nicotiana glauca
CTTACCTCCAATCGAGTCCCCTTGAATCCCTCTTTAATCTCCACCAAGAAGCTCTCAAAATGTTCAACCATGGAGGAAAAATGACCCAAAATCGCGGATGAAATAATATAAAAACCCATTCTGCCCAGGTGCATTTTACTCTACGCGAACGCGGTCAACACCCCCGCGTTCGCGATGATCAAAAAAAAGTTGACCATGAATTATCCCTACACGAACACAGTGCCCAGCCCACGGACGTGAAGCTTAAGAGGTTTCAACTATGCGAACGCGTACCAATAACTGCAAATGCAATGAACAAATACTCAGGGCCCTACTTCCTTATACGCGATCGCGGAAGCTCCATTGCGATCGCTCTCCTTCCATTCCCAGAACTACGCGAACGCACCCATGATGATGCGAACGCGAAGAGTAACTTTCTCCTGCAACACAAATAGCTGAACCTGCAATCTTTAAGGCCAAAAATGGTCCGATTGACCCTCCGAAATAACCCCGAGGCCCCCGGGACCTCAACCAAAAGCACCAACATGTCTTAAAACATTATCCAAACTTCTTCCAATCATCACAACCCATCAAACAACACTAAAATCATCAATTCTCATCGGATTCAAGCCTAAGTTCTTTAAAAACTTCCGAAACACGCATTCGATCAAAAATCCGACCAAAACACCTCCGAATGACCTGAATTTTTTCACACACATCCAAAATCACCTAACGGAACTACTGCAACTTTTGGAATTCCATTCCGACCTCCGTATTAAAATCTCACCTACCAACCGGAATTCGCCAAAATTCTAACTTCGCCAATTCAAGCCTAATTCCACACCGGACCTCCAAAATCGATTCCGATCACACTTATAAGTCACAAATCACTTCGCGAAGCTAACCAAATCACCGGAAATCCCATCCGAGCCCTCTAACTGATAAGCCAATATTCGGTTGACTTTTCAAAACTAAGCCTTCCTTAAAGAGACTAAGTGTCTCACTTCATACCAAAACCAATCCAGTTCAACTCTAACACACCAAATACTGATAATGAAACATGAAGAAGCATAAAATGGGGAAAAAGGGGCAGTAACACATGAAATGATGGGTCGGGTCGTCACTTCCTCCCCAACTTAAACAAACGCTCGTCCTCGAGCGTACCCAGAGTTGTCCTAGAAGCCAACCAATAGCTGAATAACCTTACCAAGCATATACCTGGGGTGATCCCACGTCACCCCTATCTCACATAGGTCCGACAACACAACATAGCTGAAATTTCCCAATCTAGTCTAGCCCATAAACCATAGAACTACCTTTTCACTTCTGAAACCATCAATACGATCACAACCTCACACCTATACTTTGAATAGTCCCGAACCAGCTGTACTAACCCATACTTGCAACCTCAGGTGAAATCATATGATATACCACATAATCCAAGCACTCGAAACGATAACTTCCATTCATGGCAGTTACCCACAACAACCAAATACCGATAGAAACCTATTATTTAGCTAAAGTCTCATTCCAACACTTTCATATACAGCCAACGATAAATGAAACACGCAGCAAACCGTAACCATTTCTCAAATCAACCATTCATGAAGCCACTTCCCTTTTGACTAATACCACAACATATTTCCGAACCGAACCTCGATATTATCCTTCCAACAAGCTGAAATCAAATCTGTTCGTATTCATTAATGACTCCAACAATCACATCGAATCCAACACACCACTCTGGTGATATGACACCTCAACACAGTCCTAAGCCACAACTTGCATAATACATGCACCAATGAGGGACGGTCTGAACATACTCAAATCATGAAAAAATGACTCAAACGAAAGAGTTGTACCTCAAGCTCATCAGTACCATTACAACACAAGGCTGAGATCCCGTCTCACATCATGGAAATAGAATATCTGAATCTACCCTGAAAGGTCATACCCCCGCGTGGCCTCGCCATAATGTGCGATCCTACCCAAACACTGTTACACATGAAACACCTCAAGTCGCCATGTTCAAAATCGACAACCACGCATAATTTGATGTCTGAAACCAAAGAAATTCATTACACCTACGGTGAAACAAATGACATACGACATTCAAACCGATAGGTCATAACTAATACTCCATTTACCGAGCAACACTCAATTACTCTTCCCGCTCGACTCTCTCTATAAATCCTCAATAGAACCACACCACATGTGTCCGTATCCAACAAATCATGACGTCTCACAGCACAGAAAGAAACTCATAGATCCTCCCCAAATCCCCAACAAGTTAAATAACGATCGAATCAACCTATCCCTTAACAATACAACTCGGGGCCAACCAACCTAACTTAAGCTAAATACGTAGCCACATCGGCCTGCCAACGAAGTCAATATCAGTAAGCCTGAAGCTACTCCTTCCACTACTATAACACCTGCCGGAGCCATACGATACGGTGTCCGGTACTAAATAAACACCAAAATCCACAACCTCGCCCGGCGACATGCCCGGCCACAAGAACGCATCCGAAAAAGTCCCTCAATACCGGAACTGAATCAATGGTATAAACCTCTACACTGACATCCATCACGAAGGCCCAATTAAGAAAAGCAATCCTCCCCAGCCATCCGCTGGTCTTCGGAATACAAACCACTATGCTAGAACATAATCCGATGCACCTCGCCACGCAACCTGTGGCATTTTCTGACATAACCCATAGCACAATAGTCTAGAATAACCCAACACTGAAACCACCAGTCTACACCCCAATATCATATCCAAAATCTAATATACCAAGCAAAGAAAGATCCACTCGGGCCTCCAAATCCCAATAGCCGCTAACGGTACCAACACACACGATCCACAACCACTACATAGTATGTACCTGAGAACTCCCAATCTCCAACTAACTATGGCATACGAATCACTTTACCTAATCCCTAAATTCCACAGTATGAATACATATTACACCTTAAGTACCCACTCATTCCATGAAAGATATTCTAAAACTCCCGTGTGCCATCAAACACACTCAAATATCAACAGTCGATCTAGCCAGAAAGCACCGCAATACTATCATAGTATCATCAGTCTAATCACATTACCCTTCTTCCGAGACATATACCCTCGTCCAATCACTCCCATTCAGCAGTACCATTTCCTTGATTACCTGAGGCTTCCCGTTGCCTAAAAAATTTATTAACTTCTTTTCAAAACTGAACTGTAACTCATCTAGCCAAGACCTTCCGTCAATCCCATCTAGAAGAAGAATCATTACACGCTCCATGCTTTGCATACCCATAGAAAATGTATTCATCTCCAAACCATGGTAAAACTCAACAAGAGCTCTCTCCCAGTTCCATTTGCACAGGCTAAACTGCACGGACTGAATCCTTCTACCCAAAGAAAGCTAAGCAAGCTGCCAAAACTCAAGAGCATTGTTGTAAAATGCCTGTAAGGCTCATTACCTCGAACACATACGAAGAATTAATCATACCCTTACCATACCGACTCAGTCTACTATCAAGCTATTCCATCTATTTAATTTTTCCTTCTGATTCATGATCAACTTGATATTCCCTCTTGCTATAGCACCACAATGCCTCAACCCAGGTTTACCACACGAGACTCGGACATAAGACCACACTGTCTAAGACCCATAGGCCACCAAATACTCTCTTAGCTGTTCCCAGAAATACCACACTCCAGAATACTTTACTTGAAGAACATCCTGCGAATCTGAATTCGTTACCATTACCTTCCTGATACCGATACATAGGATCCCATAATCGACATAAAAATACCACAAGCCTTGATATTTTCCGATGAAAACACGGTCTCTGACCACACACACAACCTTGAGACACTTGATGGTTACATGTACGATCTTGAACATAATAAAACCATTCTCGAGAGTCATTACTTCATATTCGAACTGCAATTTACCTGATCAAACGGACATAACCACCCATGCCTCATTAGCACTCTGACACCGCAGGACATGATCTCGTTTCAATACAATCAAACAACTTCCTTCTCTTTACACTAAGCATTCTTTATCAACAAAAGCTCAAGACATCATATTATTTCCACACATCTACGAAGTACCACATAACCTTTGTCAAAATTTTGCTTCACTCATGCCATCCTCGTCTCAATTTCTGCAACCAGAATTGATCCGCTAGCATATCTCAAAATGGAACCAACATAGCACATGACCATGCAATAAGCTAATCAACAACAATCTCCCCAACTTGGCTCGAAGCCATATATCAGGACATACTCAATAACTCATAACACTTTTACTCTAATGATACCACAATTCCATAGTAAGATTAAACTCAATTTATCTACAAGTTTGTGAATACACAGATCATCTAGTACTGTAATCCTCTACAAATCCCGCATTTACCCCCACATCAGTTGAGTCCACCCCTCTTGAGCGACTCGAATTTTTAAATTTCAACACGTACCCTTCAATTACACATGAGATCTTCTAACATACACATAAGGATCATACCACTTAAGAACACTCCGCAGGAGATAACCCACCTGCTTCGCCTCAATTTAGAACTTCAACATACCTTCCACCATCGTATACGTTACACAGTCAATTTAGTCTTCCTGAGTCTGAACTCATACCGCCACACATATTGCACTTTACTTTCCAACTAGAAGATACAAAAATATTCTTTACGCGCCCATAACTCAGGGCTACACAATAGATCACAATAGGAAACGAATCACTTACCAGTTCATCTATTATCCAGCAGACTTCTTCGTCACTACCAAGTCATATAAATACACCTCGCAGCACTAACATACTCATCACATGGATATCCAACCGCCATTCAAGCTAATAAGGACAATACTGAACATATAAGTTCAAAACACTTGCTCACACGATCGGCACCTTAGTGCTCAAGCCATAGGCAAGATCCGGCCTCAAGTCCTCCAGACTAGCCCAACATCAAACTCACGGAGATTACATCTCGCCCCTTGATAGGGGAATCAGAAGCCATCAAGACATATATAATACTAAGCGCTCATGTGTGCATACAAACGCGTGGAGGGAATTTTAAGAGCTATATCTCAAGTTGAATCAAGTACGCACGATAAGAATTCCAAGAAGGTGAAGTTTTTCCTAAAGGTTCTGCAGCCTCTCGGGGATAAATACAGACATCTCCGTACCGATCCGCGAGACTCTACTAAACCTGCTCATGACTCGTGAGACCTAGTAACCTCGGCTCTGATACCAACTTGTCACGACCCAATTTCCAAACCCGGTAGCGATGGCGCCTCTCGTGAAGACAAGGCCAGCCAAGAGAACAACGATGCCTCTTTCAAAATTATTAAGCATAAATGAATAGATAAATACAACTTAATAACAATAATAATCGATATCTACAACCCAACACAGCCCGACCGAGGCATCACAAGTCACGAGCATATAGAGAAGTCTGAACACGACTACAAGGCCAATAATACATAGAATAAAGTTTAGAATCAAAAGACGAAGTCCGGTGCCGCAAACGCCGGCGGTCACCTTGCTCAGCTGCGATAATAAAATCCTCAATCAGCTCTAACCCGCTACCGGGTAACAAATACCTGCAACTCCATGCGAGGTGCAGGGAGTAAAGTGAGTACTCCAACTCAGTGAGCAATAAAAGTAAATAATAACTTAGCAGCTAGAAATCACGTAAGGCAGTCCATCATGCTATATAGAATAGTGCAACCCTTTGAGAAATAGTAAAACCGTAAAATCCTTTAGAAAATACATGGGCTCAGTTAAAACCTCTTTTGAAAATATCTTTTTCAACAGTTAAGCAAATGAATGCGAAATCAGATAGTGCAAATCAGCACATAAGTCAGCCCCTCGGGCACAACACTCCACTAACAATTAATACCAGGGTATCTAGTAAACAGTGCAAGAAGTAGCATGGATGCCAATAAAATGAGAGTGCTGAATGTCATGACACGTAGTACAAACAGGAACCAATGCATGAATACAATGCAATGCATATGATCGTTGCGGCGCGCAGCCCGATCCATTTGGGTACCCGTGCTCACTGTAGGGGTTCGGACTCCGGAGGGGCTCCTACAGCCAAAGCAAAATATCAATATAACAACGCTGCGGCGTGCAGCCCGAGCCATCCATATATCCAGAAATCACTATAACACTTCTACCGCGCGTAGCTGGATCCATGCTCAGTCCAAAAATGCACATAAGCCACTTGGACACTATTAAAATCATAGTTCTCAGCTCAAAACGTCGATAAAATGTTGTTCAAGTTTTCAAATCTTAGAAAAAAATAGCTGAGTTTGCAAAACAGTATTAAAACCTTGGACCGAGATCAAATAATATGCAAAGTAATGCGAAAATAGTGATATCAATCCCTGAAGGATTCGCATAGTTGGCACGAAGCCCAAACATGGCAATCAGCCCAAATTGTGATGATAACAAGTAGTTTCAGTCAAATTCGCGGTAAAAATCAACAACCGGGACGGACCAAGTCACAATCCCCAAATGGTGCTCTACCCCATACTCATTTTTGGCGTGCAAGTCACCTCAATACAGCACTATGATGTGGAAATCTGGGGTTTCAAACCCTCAGGATATCATTTTGCAAGTATTACTCACCTCGAACCGGTTAAATTTCTAGCCCGCGATGCCTCTGCCTCTTAAACTGGCCTCCACACGCATCGTATCTAACCAAAATCAGAGTGGATACATCACAATATTCTAAGGGAACAATACCCAATCGAAAACAATCGAGAAATAGCAAAAATCTCAAAACTAGCAAAACCCGAGCCCCATGCCCACTTCTCAAAAAATTACAAAACTCATATTACCGGATTCCTTGTCTCGCCACGAGTCCATACATACCAATAACTCCCAAATCTGAGCTCAAATGGCCTATCAAATCCCAATTTGAAATATCAAAAACTCAAGCCCTAGTTCATCAATTTTAGGCTTAATTTCCATGAATTTCTAGACCAATTTCACAATATAATCGTGTTTTAAGTTCGAAAATCTTACCTCCAATTGAGTCCCCTTGAATCCCTCTTTAATCTCCACCAAGAAGCTCTCAAAATGTTCAACCATGGAGGAAAAATGACCCAAAATCGCGGATGAAATAATATAAAAACCCATTTTGCCCAGGTGCATTTTACTCTATGCGAACATGGTCAACACCCCTGCGTTCGCGATGACGAAAAAAATGTTGACCATGAATTATCCCTATGCGAACGCGGTGCCCAGCCCGTATACGCGAAACTTCAGAGGTTTTAACTATGCGAACGCGTACCAATAACCGCGAACGTAATGAACAAATACTCAGGGCCCTACTTCCTTCTACGCAATCGCGGAAGCTCCATCGCGATCGAGATCCTTCCATTCCTATAACTATGCGAATGCACCCATGATGATGTGAACGCGAAGAGTAACTTTCTCGTACAACACAAATAGCTGAACCTGCAATCTTTAAAGCAAAAAATGGTCCGATTTACCCTCTGAAATCATCCCGAGGCCCTCCGCGACCTCAACCAAAAGCACCAACATGTCTTAAAACATTATCCAAACTTGTTCCAATCATCACAACCCATCAAACAACACTAAAATCATCAATTCTCATCGGATTCAAGCTTAAGTTCTTTAAAAACTTTCGAAACACGCATTCGATGAAAAAACAGACCAAAACACCTCCGAATGACCTGAAATTTTGCACACACATCCAAAATCACCTAACAGGACTATTGCAACTCTCAAAATTCCATTCCGACCTCCGGATCAAAATCTCACCTACCAACCGGAATTCTCCAAAATACTAACTTCGCCAATTCAAGTCTAATTCCACACCGGACCTCCAAAATCAATTCCGATCGCACTTTTAAGTCACAAATCACTTCCCGAATCTAACCAAAACACCGGAAATCCCATCCTAGTCCTCTAACTCATAAGTCAACATCCGATTGACTTTTCCAAACCAAGCCTTCCTTAAAGAGACTAAGGGTCTCACTTCCTACCAAAACCAATCCAGCTCAACTCTATCATACAAAATACTGATAATGAAACATGAAGAAGCATAAAATAGGGAAAACAGGGCAATAACGTATGAGATGACGGGTCGGGACGTCACAGGATTAAAACAAGTATGCTCAATTATTGTTCAAACAAAAGTGCGGCCCCAGAGTCGATTCAAAAGAGGTTCAAGATGTCGGATATTCTAAAATAAAATGGAACTTCGGATCTACAAGAGCAGATCAAAACTTACATTATGGCTGTAAAGGAAAATAATTTGGTTCCCCATGAGATCGAATAAAAATTTGGCGAAACCATAACAAAGGGAGCTCTATCTCGGTATTCACTCTTACTAGAACATTCAATTGACTCCTTTGAAATTATTGGAGCAAGGAAAGACCAAGCTAGGAAGACGAATATATTTAGAATCGCTAGAGGAGAATCGAAGTTGTTGCGACTGTTCGTGATCTGGTTCCAAAAGGAGAGGATGTTTTTGCTGGCAGGATCGGATGAATGGGTAGCAGAAACTTTAACCAGAAGCCTCAATCCTTTAAGCTCTGATGCCTCGAGGAATTTGAAAGAGAGATTATTAGAATTTGAAGCAACTACATAGGCTGATATCCATAATCGTTATGAATTAAAGATTAGAAAAGAAGATGATCAATTGAGTTCTTAGGTATCACCCAAATGTAGTAAGCGCGATCTGAATAAAAAAAAGTTCAAAAATGATTCTGATGCAGACTAGAACTTATGGGAATCATTTCCAACCTTATGTGCCAAACGAAGGGTCTGATGGTCGTGGAGCTAAGACTTTTAAGTCATCAGAAAGATTCGGATCCGATAGAAGGACTGAACGTGGTCGGAATAACATGGCTTTGCTAGATAAAGAGTCATCGGGATCTTGACATTCAGGATATAGTGATTGTCGGATTATAATTTCAATATCAGTTTGGTAGAGTTGGTTTTAGCTATGAGAAACATCAACGAAGCAAGGTTCCTCAAGCCAATTCAATCAGACCCCATGAGTCGAATCTATATTTTCTCCAATGTATTAAATGTTTTATGATAATCCATGGAAAGTAAAGGAATGAAAGTATGAATTATGAAATGTGGCTATCATGCCAAGAATGAAATTATCATG
This sequence comes from Nicotiana glauca, assembly GCA_026770625.1. NCBI lineage: Eukaryota > Viridiplantae > Streptophyta > Magnoliopsida > Solanales > Solanaceae > Nicotiana > Nicotiana glauca. The sequence goes on from MU745072.1 coordinate 120,777, forward strand.
TATGACTAAGAGTGCAATTGAAATTAAAGAATTTATGAAAGCTTAAGAGATGAATATATTCTTTTATATAAAAATATTTCGGGAATATCATTAGGTCACCCAGGAAAGATGGATTATAAAGGCCCAAGACCAAAACTACACGTGACGGTGTAGGAGTTGAGTGAGGAACAATCATTTGTATTACAATCGAGATTAATCCCCTTGATTAGGATAATATTGATAGCTAGAAAATACCATGTTGACCCACAAAATATTGTGGAAATATGTCCTAAGCGATCGGATACCACACAAATGATGTCGTGTTTCTATGTCAACCCACAAAAATTAGGGTTAGACGGCTTAGCTGATCGGGTCGAGATGGGACTCCATGCCACTTGCATGGTCGTGTGTCGGTAACTATTTATTTCCCAACTAAAAATATAAGTGCTTATTTGAAAGTTGATTATATTTTAACTTGGAATTTAAATATTACTGATCTTCTTATTACTTCCATGTTTCTCTCTTCTTGTGTTGGTATTTCATTCCATCTGAGTGTATTTGGCTTTATATACTAGTACTATTTCATATGTGTTAACGTACCTTTACCGGGGACTCTGCATCTTTATTAGATGAAAGTGGTGCCTTAACATATGATATTGATCCCTTATAGCAGCATACCCTCCACTTAGTAGATTTTGGTGAGCCCTATTCAACATTAGGGCCCATATGTAGTATTGCTTTCTTGTACATTATTGATATAGCTAGGGGCTTGTCACCGACACATCTATACTGTTCTCATATTTTAAATAGAGGCTCCGTAGACATACTGTGGGTGGGTTTTTGAATGGGAAAACAAATTAAAATTAATGATGTAGTTGTCAGATGTTTCCACTCCTACGTTATGAACTTGTAATATTTGGTCATTATCAATGAAGCTCCATTAAGCAATGAAATATGGTGTTTCACATTTTATCCTCTCTTTTTTTCTACCTCTTGTTATTTATTCTCAATTTATTCATTGGCAAGGGTCAATTTATAGCTGGCATTAAGTAGTCTTGCTTGACTTGGGTATACGGTTGAGCGACGGTCCTGCTCCACAAGGCCGAGATGTGGCAAGCTTGGTATTAGAGCATAAGTTTTTAAGGTATCCTAGGATGTCATAGAACCATATCTAGTAGAGTCCTTATTGTTGGTGTGATATCGACCACATCTATAATTAGGAGGCTAGCTAGGAAATTAGGAATGCCACATTTCTTTGATTTTCTAGATCATGCAATAAAGCATACTTATAAGACTGTGCGTTTTTAACTCGTCTTTGGTTCTAATATTCAAGTACATATCACCTAAGAAGAAGGCGAGGAGCGGACAAATGTCCAAATCCACCCCAGAGTGGGAAAAAATACAATACTCGATGTTACAAGTGAGGACTCAATGGGTGAAGACATTCCCCCAAGTACAACAACCCCTATTTCTACTACACCTACTGAGAATGTACAGATTCCTCCTCCAACCTATATTCCAGTTACACCTCAAACCTTAACCTCTAGTACTAGTATTTTTGATGGGGACCTAAGGGGAGCCATCCAATTGTTAACTCAAATAATGGCTTCTGAGGCCCAGAGATTAAATGACATATCTACTTCTGCTAGCCACCAAGGGGATTCAACTTGCTCTAGGGTGAACAAATTCCTTCTATTCGATCCTTCAGTGTTCACATGTACTATGCCTGAGGAGAACCCGTAAGCATTTCTTGATGAGATGTATAACACTTTTCCTTTATGAGACAGAAGCAGTGGAATTTGCCTCCTATTACCTGAAAGAAGTGGCATATTCGTGTTTGAATTGTGGGAGGATTTCCATGAGGAGGGTAGCCCTCCAACAAAGTGGAGCGAGTTTGCGGATGCTTTTATAGATCATTTCTTGCCTGCCGAAACTAGGCTAGCCAGTGCCACTCAGTTCGAGAACTTGAATCAAGGTAGTATGAGTGTGTTGGACTACTATCTGAGGTTTGCGGATCTTTCCTAGTATGATATTTAAAAATATTGCTCAATATGGAGCCTATGGTGCGTTGGTTTGTGCAAGGCCTTAGCCCTTTGGTTATTAATGGGGCTACCACAACCACCTTGAATTCTGAGATAACCTATGGGAAGATGGCATCATTTACTCAAGCCACAAAGACCCATTGAAGAACAGAATGTAGGGAGCTGATAACAAGAAGACCCAACCTATGGTAAAATATAGTGGTTCTTTTAGTAGTGATGGTGTTAGAAAGGCATTGTTTAGGGGAGGGTCATTAGGACCATCACGGCCTTTTTCTCAGTCTTCAACCAATGCACTGCCATCATGGTCCAATCAGCAGTAGTGGAGTAATTTCAATCCCAGTCAGGGAAACAAGGGATCTTATAAGCATGCTCTGTCAGGCGGGAGGTTCTAATCATAGAAGAGGCCCTCATGCCCTTGATGTGGGAAGTTACATGTAGGAGCCTGTCGCATAAATCTTCCCGTATTCTATGGGTATGATCTTAGGGGCGATATTCAGAGAGATTGCCCTGCGTACTATCAGAATATTAGCAGAGGTATGGTGTAGCCGGCCAGCTCAACAACTACTACTTCTGCAACACCACCTCCGGCTTGAGGTACTCCAGTACCCGCAAGGCATATTGCAACTAGAGGTGGTGCATAAGGCTCAAAAGAACCTGATATGTTCTATGCTATGAGGTGCTACTAGAGTTCAAAGGCTTCTCCATGTGTTATCGTAGGTGATACTAGTTCTACATTATCGTATGTCACTCCTTATGTTTCTATGGAATTCAGGAAAGAATTGGAATAGCTTCATGAGTCGTTCTTTGTATATACTCCAGTTGGTGAGTCAATAGGGATTGTATTGTCACGATGAATGATCTAGACACCTAAACCGATCTTGTTGAATTGGTACTAGATTTTGATGTGATAATTGGTATGAACTAACTTTATTCATGTTTTTCCAAGCTTGATTTTCGAAACATAACCATTAATTCTGAGTTTCCAGACAAGCTAGTCATTGAGAGGATGGGGGATGATGTTGTGCCAAAGGGTATTTTACCTTAAGGCCGCACAGATGATCACAAGGGATGTATCTACCATTTGGTTCGATTCATAGACAATGATGTTGAGGAACATACACTTGAATCTTTGGCAGCTGTTAATGAATCTCTGGAGGACTTTCCCGATGAGCTTCTCGGAGTTACACCAGACATGGAGATTGGTTTTGTGATCGATGTATTTACATGCACACAATCTATATCTATTCCCCCTATAGAATGGCTCTAGCAAAATTAAAGGAACTAAAAGAGCAGTTAAAGGATATACAAAAGAAGGGTTTCATCCGACCAAGTGTGTCGCCATTGGGTGCACCGATTCTTTTTGGGAGGAATAAATATGGGTATTTAAGGATGTGCATAGATTATCGACAACTCAAGAAGGTTAAAATCAAGAATAAGTACCCACTTCCAAGGATAAATGACCTGTTTGATCATTTGCATGCTGCTAAGTACTTCTCCAAGATTGATTTACACCAAGTGAAGATCAGGGAAAAGGATATGCCAAAAACAAATTTTAGGACTCGGTATAGACACTTTGAATTTCTGGTGACGTCTCTTGGGCTATCGAACACTCCTGCAACTTTCATGGATTTTATGAATCGTGTCTGCAAGACCTTCTTCGACTCTTTTATGATAGGGTTCATTGATGACATCTTGAAATACTCACGAAGTAGAGAGGACTATACCGTTCATCTCAGGGAAAACTTGCAGACTCTGTATCAGCACAAGTTGTATGCAAAGCCTTCGAAATGTTAAAAGTTTTCCTTGAATCTATCACTTTCTTCAGTCATGTTGCATCAATCAAGGGAATCAATGTTGATCCTCAGAAGATTACAGTTGTGAAGAATTAGCCTAGACATACAACTCCGATAGAGATTCACAATTTCTTGAGCTTAAATGGGTAGTACAAGAGGTTTCTGAAGGGGTTTTCTTCCCTTGCCTATCCGTTGCCCAAATTGACACAGAAAATAGCTAAATTCTAGTGGTTAGATGCTTGTGAAACGAGCTTACAATAGTTGAAGAGAAGGTTGACCATGACACCGGTGTTGACCTTATCGGAGGTACAAATGGGGTTGTTGTGCATTGTGATGCTTACATTGCTAGACTTGGGTGTGTATTAATGCAACATGGTAAGGTGATCGCTTATGCTTCTAGGAAACTTAAGAACTATGAGAAAAATTATACAACTCAAGAATTAGATCTTGCGGTGGTAGTGTTTACCTTGAAGATTTGGTGCCATTATTTGTATGGGGTCTATAAGGACATATTTATGGACCTTAAGTGTCTTCAATATATCCTCAAGCAAAAGGAGTTGAATCTAAGGCAAATGAGATGTCTTGAGCTACTCAAGGACTATGCCATCGACATTCTCTATTATCGGGGGAAATTTAATGTAGTGGCAGATGCTTTTAGTTAGAAATCTATAGGTAGTTTGGCTCAATTGGAGGCACACCATAGGCCGGTTACCAAGGAAGTTCATCAGCTGTCTAGTTTGGGAGTCTAACGCACGGACTCTAGCAAAGTTAGTGCGATTGTGAAAAATAGAGCCGACTCATCACTAGTAGTTGAAGTTAAGGAGAAACTATATGAAAATCTATTTCTACTTTAATTTAAGGAGGGAATTTATAAACATAAGACCGCTACTTTTTGTCTTGGCATGAATGATGGTACACTAAGGTACCAAAGGCAATAATGTGTCCTGGATGTGGATGATCTCTAGGAAAAGATCATGATTGAGGCTCATAGTTCAAAGTAATACCATACAACCAGGCTCTATGAAGATGTACAATGATCTGGAGGAAGCCTACTAGTGGACTGACATTAAAAGGGACGTAGCGGACTTTGTGGCTAGATGCCTAAAATGTCAGAAACTGAAGGCCAAACAACAAAGGCCTGGTGGCTTGGCACAGAATATAGAAATTCTGATATGAAAGTAGGAACAATGTGGACTTTATGGTAGATCTACCTTACATTCCTTGTAAGTTTTACTCGATTTGGGTGATTCTGGACAAACTCACAAAATCAACACACTATTAAGTTCACCGACACAACAGAACACTACGCTTAGTTGTATATCAAGGAAATAGTCATATTGCATGGCACTCTAGTTTCCGTCATCTCAAATTGAGGGGCGAAATTCACTGCTAACATTTGGCTGAAATTTCAGCAAGGTTTGGGTACTTAGGTGAATCATGGTACAACTTCCCATCTATAAACCAACAGGCATGCAGAGCGGACTATACAAATGCTCGAGGATATATTACGTGCTTGTGTTCTTGACTTCAAGGGTAGCTGGGGGGATTATTTTTCACTCATAGATTTTTCTCTACAAAAATAGCTATTATGCCAACATTTAGATGGTGCCATTCGCAGCACTATATGGTAGGAGATATAGATCTCCCATTCGTTGGTTTGAAGTTGGAGAAACATCATTGATAGGGACATACCTCATGCATCAAACTATAGAGAGAGTCAAAATCATTAAGCACCGACTAAAAATTGCCCAGATTCGTCAAAAATCCTATTCGGATGTACGTCACCAAGATTGGTGTTCAAAGATGGTGATTGGGTATTTTGGAAAGTTTCCCCATGAAAGGAAAATTGAGTCCATGGTATATCGTACTATACAGAATCATGTAGAGGGTCGGTCAAGTGGATTATAGGCTTGAGTTACATCCATAGGTGCCCTTAGTTCACCGGGTGTTTCATGTGTCTATATTGAAGAAGGTGGTTGGATATCCGTTGCCCATAGTCATGGTGGAGACTATTGAATTTAATGAAGAACTTACTTATGAGGATATTGCGGTTGCCATTCTTGATAGACAAGTTTGAAAGTTGAGAAATAAAGAGATTGTCTTCGTCAAGACGCTATGATGAAACGAACAAGTTGGCACCTGGGAGGCTAAGGAATAAATGTAGAGGAAATACCTTCATTTTTTTGTGTTACCATATAGCTGTATTTAAGAGATTATTAGAAGTATATTCCTTATGAGTTATGTTGAAACTTGTACAGTTTATGCTAGGATAACCTTTATGGAAATATAATGCTTATAATGGTATGGTTGGTGTTGTTTTCATGCTATGATGTGTTGTTATGTTATGAATATGTTGGTAGAATTTGTTTCTGGGGCTCTCTAATAGGTGGATAGGCATAAATACAACAGAAACTCTACCAAATTTTTTTGAATTTTGGGGAGTTAGCAAAAATTTGAAACTTTTGGTGTGTGAATAAAGAATTAAGTCATATTGGTTGTCTATGGTAGAATCTAACTGTAATGACCTGGCTGGTCATTTTAAGAATTAACGCTCCGATTCCCTATTAACTGCATTCCCCGTGTGTAGTTATGCTATTATGAGTTGCCGGTATAATTTATTTGGAGTTTCGGAGAGTTTTGGGACACTTAGTCCCTAAATGAGAGTTTAAGTTTTAGAATTTAGACCGTAGTCGGAGCAGTGTGAAGACGGCCTCGGAATGGAATTCCTTTGGTTTCGTTAGCTTTGTTGGGTGATTTCAGGCTTAAGGCCGCGTTCGGATTGTGTTTGGGAGGTCCGTAGCTTATATAGACTTGAAATGTCGAAAGTTGGATTTTTGAAGTTTCCAATTCGATAGTGAGATTTTGATCTAGGGTTCAGAATGGACTTCCGAGAGTTGGAGTAGCTCCGTATTGTTGAATGTGATGTGTGAGCAAAATTTCAGGTCATCCAGACGAGGTTTGATAGACTTTGTGATCGAATGTGGAATTCGGAAGTTTTGGAATCCTTAGGCTTGAATCCGAGGGTGTTCTGATGATTTGATGTTGTTTTGAGTGTTCCAAGGATTTGTACAAGTTTGAATAGTGGTATATGACTTGTTCATACTTTTGGTTGAGGCCCCGGGAGCCTCGGGATGATTCCGGATGGTTGATGGGAAGTTGAGAGTTAGACCATGCAGCTGAAGCTGCTGAATTACTGTCATAACAGCACCTGCGGTTTGGGGACCATAGGTGCGGAATCATAGAAGCGTGTTGTCAGCCAAAAATACGGCCAGATGAGGGAAAACTAGAAGCCGCAGGTGCAGAAGGGTGCATGCACCTGCGAGACCACATATGCGGTAAGCTGCCAAACCGTAGGAGCAGAACCGCAGAAGGGTGTGGTCAGCCGCAAATTTAGCCAGATGAGGGAAAGCTAGAAGCCGCAGGTGCAAAAGGGTGCATGCACATGCGAGACTACATATGTGGTAAGCTGGTCGAAGGTGCAGAAGTTGGGTTTTGATGAAATGTCGGAAATGCAACTTGAGTTCCCGCAGGTGCCATTCCAGAGCTGTAGATGCGGTTCCACTGTTCAGAAATGGGGCAGAACGAGGGTTTTGTCTCAAAACTTGGAAAATTGATTTGGGAGCTCGAGATTAGCGATTTTGAGAGACATTTTCACCTGGTTGATTTGAATAAGTAATTCTTACTCGTTTTTGATTTATTTCTCTCAATCTATGCTTAAATTCATCCTTTAAATTCGAATTTAGGGTGGAAGTTTGGAGAAACATCTGAAAAAGTTCTTAGGCCTCATTTTGGAGTTCTGATCAAGATTTTGATGTCAGATTGGAGTAACTTCTGTATATATGAACTCATGAGAGTGTGAGGATTCCGAATTTGTAAATTGTAGCCGATTCCGAGATGTGGGCCCAAGGGACTTTTTGGGCAATTTTCATAATTTCGCATATTTGCTTCGTAATAATTAGTTGAATTAGTTACTTGAAGTTATATTTACATTAGGCAATTAATTTGAATAGATTTGAGACATTTGGAGTCGGATACTCGTGGCAAAAACATGGTATTGAGTTGATTGAGCGGGTTCGAGGTAAGTGGCTCGTCTAACCTTGTGTGGGGGACATTCTCCCTAGGATTTGGTATTGTTGTTATATGAATGCCGTGTATGTGAGGTAACGAGTGCGTACAAGTTCTAATTTTTGGAAACCCTTTTTCATTAAGTAAATTAACAGTGTTTTTCTTTCTTCTTGAATAATACTTGTACTTTAAGCCTACTGTGTAGTATAGGGAAGCATGATTACGTGAATTAACTGTCCTATCTGCTTAAACTGTTTATGTGAATTTTTTGCAGGATGTTAAAATAGAAGTTTCTATTTTCTTGGTACGGATTTGAATAAAATTGTGGATTTTTTCCTTTAGATTGTTGTGTATTTATTTTGGGACTACGGATGAGTATTTTGGGGAGATTCCCTGCACATATATTGATTTGGACTATAGTGCAAGATACCGAGAGATCTCAACACATATATTGAGGATACTAAGAGATCCTCGGGATACCGAGAGATCCCCAATACATATATTGAGGATGGTAAGAGATCCTCGGGATACCGAGAGATCCCAACACATATATTGAGGATACTAAGAGATCCTCGAGATACCGAGAGATCCCTAGCACATATATTAAGGATACTAAGAGATCCTCAGGATACTGAGAGATCCCCAGCTCATATGTTGGGGATATTGAGAGATCCCCAAGTATTTACGTTTGAGACTACAGGACGGGATCCCGGGAGATTCCCTGTCGATATTTCTATGTATTGAGTGTGTATTGTCTAAGTTTTCTTCTCATTTACTGATATTGTTTTGATTATACTATTGCACCTTACACTGTCTTACTTTGTCTTATATATTGATAACCAGTAGGGCCCTGACATTCCTCGTCACTACCCGACCGAGGTTAGGCTTAGCACTTACTGGGTACCGCTGTGGTGTACTCATGCCCTTTCCTGCACATGTTTTTCGTATGCAGATCCAGGAACATCGACTCAGCCATATAGTTAGCGAGGCGAGTCGATCTCTAGAGAATTTGAGTTATATTTTCCGCATCCGCACACAGAGGTGTCCCTATGTACTCTCTCTCTTTTAGTTATAGCCCTTATGTACTTTTTCTTTTGTTTAGATAGTCTGGAGTTAGAACACCTTGTAGTCATTCCACAGCTTATGATTTCATAAGATTCTGGGTTTTGAGAAATGTAGTTTCAGTTTGAGAGTTTGTACTGTATATGCCGAGTGACATCTTAAATGATTCATTATGTTATTTCTGTAGTTTTTGGCTAGTTTTATTCTTTTATTTCTTTTTCTGCAATTTGTTAGGTTTACCTAGTCGTAGAGACTAGGTGCCGTCACGATAGTTCACGAGGGAGAACTGGGGTTATGACACTGACCCTCATTCGAGGATGAATCCTAAGCCGGGGAAGATGTAAGGCCCAGTAAGAGTTCATCAATGATTTATGGGTTCCTGGTGCCAAGGAAAGATTATGTGTTTGGAAGGTTGTAGAAGCTCATCACGATACGGACTTTTGGACTGTGCAATGCATAGTGAAGTAGGTAGAAGAATTTGTAGGAAATGGCAATTTTGTGGTCAATTATGTGACTGTAGATCGGTTTTTCTAACCACAAAATTGTCACGGATAGAGTCAGAAGAAAATTAATTTTGAGGGTCATTTTGTGTTAGATTATGCAGACCATATAATAATCTCGAGGATCGCATATCCGTCGCATAATCAACATAGAAATTTTTGGAGGGAGATTTTGTGGTTTAATATGTGACCGCTAAATTTTTTCACGGACTACGGATCTATTGCGGACCTGACCTGACCCAACCCAGATTTGGGAGACCATTTTGCGGACCGCATATCCCTTCTCCGGTGCATCCCGGATCATAGTTTAGATATCGAGGGTTATTTTTAGAGGTTTTCTAGTGTGGCTGTATTTTAATAAAAAGACTTAATGGTTTATTTATGAGGGATAATCTGATATTTTAGAGAGAGGGAGAGAAAGCTAGAGAGAGCAACTTTAAAATTTCTACACATCCAATTCTTGCACAAATCTTGGGGATTCAAGTGGGAAAACTTACTAGGTCTTCTCTAAAGAGGTAAGGGATTATCCCAAGCTTACATGCAATGTTCTATAATGAATTTATCAATGTGATTTTTTCATTAGGGCTTATGGGATGGTGATTGGAATCCATGAGCCCTTAATTTTGAATAGGTATATGCGAAGGATGTGAGGTGTGATTCATGAGTTGAGAGTTAGTCGTTTGGCATGCATATGCTGATGAAGGTTGTTTAACTATTGTAAATTGATTACTTTTTTGGGAATTGATTGTAGGGTGAAGAAATTCCGTTATCGAGCCTTGTAGTGGATTTCACATAATTGGTATCGACAAAATACATAAAAGATCTATATCATGAGAATCCTTATGATAATTGTTAAATTGAACTGTGTTAATATACATTAATTTACTAAGAGTAGTGGAAAGTCGTATTAATTCTAAGGAAATCTCAATCGATGCATGTTTGCTAAACCTCCTCTGTAGAATTGGATTCCAAGATCTCCTTATGAGTTCCAAGTATGGTTTTGTCCAAGTTTCTATCCTTATTATGTTAAATTCTCCAAAATGATTTATATATCAAATATTTATCAACCCAAGTCATGTTTCAATTGCTCTCATTATATAATTCTCTCTCACTTGGGAGAATAATTCAAGTATGATTGATATATCAACTGCTTATGAACTCAATCCATGATTCCATTGAAAATAATATGCTCTTTTTTTTGTAATTATTTTCAAAGTTTTTGATCTCCTACATACTCATGAGTTGAAGCTTTGAGTTTTCACAATGTTTTAAATGTCTTAAACGTTTTATGATGATCTATGGCAAGTAAATGCATAAAAGTATGAATTATAAAAGGCGACCATCGTGCCAAGAATGAATATTATCATGTATGGCCAAGAGTGCCAATGAAATGAAAGATTTTATGAAAGCCTATGAGATTAATGTATTTCTTTTGTATAGAAATATTTTTGGGAGTATCTTTAGGCCACCGAGGAAGGGTGGGTTATGAATGCCCAAGCTAGAAACTTTACGTTCCGGTATAGAAGTTGATTGTGGGACAAATCCCTATTAGTATTGTGATTGAGACTATTTCCCTTCTTAGAATTAATTGATAGCTAGCAAGGACCATGTCAACTCACATGAAATTGTGGTAAGATGTCCTAGCCGATCGGATACAGATTAAGTGCCATACCGTGCAGACAATGGTTTCATGTTTCTATGTCAGTCCATATACAATACGGTGGGATGACCTAATCAATCGGATCGAGATCAAACTCTATGCCATGTGCATGGTGGTGTGTCGATAACTAATGTTCTCCTAACTAAAAATGTAAATGATTATTTGAAAGTTTATTGTGCTTTAACTTTCCATTTAAATATTATTAATCTTCTTACTCCTTCCACGTTTCTCTCTTCTTATGTTGGCATTCCTTCATGTGCAGGAATTTGATTTTACATACTAGTACTATTCTATATGTGCTGAAGTCCCTTTTGTCGGAAACGCGCATTTATAATGGATGCAAGTGGTACCTCAACATGCGACATTGGTCCTTGATAGTAGTGTACCATTCACTTAGTGGATTTTGGTGAGCCCTATTCTACAACGACGCCCATATGTAGTATTACTTTTTGTACATTATTTTTAAGGTATTGTCCCAACCTTGTCACCGGCACATCCATACTATTCTCATAATTTATGTAGAGGCTCCGTAGACATACTGTGGGTAGTATTTTGGAATGGAAAAACAAATTAAAAATATTGTTGTAGTTGTTGAATGTTTCCACTTCTAAGTTATGAACTTGTAATATTTGGTCTTTATCAATGAAGTTCCTTTAAGTAATGAAATATGGTGTTGTAAATTTTATCCTCTCTACATGTCTACCTCTTATTATTTATTCTCAATTTATTTGTAGGCAAGGGTGGATAATAGGCATTAAGTAGGCTTGCATGACTTGGATGACTCAGTTGAGCACTGGTCCGCTCCCCAAAGTGTGGGTGTGACACCAGGGGCGATTCAGTGCTTGTTGTTGGAAGTAGCCATTTTGAGGGTTTTTTAATTTGCTAAGTTTGACTTGAGTGGACTTTGGTGATATTGTATTCCATTTGTTATTTCAAACCTAGGACATGTTCATGTCATTATATTGGAGTTTTGTGTGAAATTTGGTTCCGTTAAGAATTTCCCATGTATAATTCTTCGTGTTCGGAGTTAGTTTAAAGAAGTTGGAGGTTTGGAAAGTTATTTAGTTTGGTTTGGAGTGAGATTCTTGGTTGTGATGTTAATTAGCATATTTTGAGACCTCGAGTAGGGCCAGGTTAGGTTTATCTCTTTGTTGGTATGATTGAATAGATCCCTGGGTGGCTTGAGTGAGTTTTAGACCACCCAAAACATGTTAAAGATTGCCAGCTTTTTGCTTGTGCTGGTGTGCTTCGCGATCGCGAAGAAGGGGTGACTAGCAGGTAAAGTTTTGTTTTTTCGTGAATACAACTGGAGGGAGGCAAATGCGAAGAAGGAATTGGGGTCCAGTAGAGTTTTTTCTATACGAACGCGACAGAAGGGCATCACAAATGTGATGAGGAGGGAACAAAGTAGGTTACTCTTCGCGGACACGGCAAGATGACAACGAACGCGAAGATGGGGTTATGGGCTGATAGGTTTTGGCCTTTGCGAATGGATTGGGAATCATACAAATGCATGAGGTCAGTATCAGTGGCCTTCGAGAACGTGGTTGGAGGTCCACAAGCACAAAAAAGGGCCAAATTTAGACTTGGCTAATTTATTTTCATTTCTCTCATACGAAGAGCGATTTTGTCAAGACCTGGATATCCCACCATCGGGAGTCATGATGGTGCCTACTAGTGAATCTAGGCAAGCCACTTATCTTACTCTTTTCATTTTAATCCATTAACAGTTATAACTTGACATTCATAAACAGCAAAATTTAATAAAGTGGAAGATTGAAAATTTAAAAATTTAGCTAGCAACTTTACAAATCCATTACATTTACTACCCAAAACTAGTGTCACAACTCACGGACTGTCTAAGAAAACTACAAATAAAGTCTAAACAAGAAAACACATGTCGTCTCCAAAATAGTAAAAAACAGATGAATACTAGAAAGGGAGGGGACGCTAGGGCTTGCGGACGCCCGCGGGACTACCTCGGGTCTCCTAATGAACTGAAGGTACTAACCCCAAGCTAAGGTCTGTATGCTTCAGTATCGAGATCTGCACAAAAGAGTGTAGAATGTAGTATCAGCACAACCGACCCCATGTGCTGGTAAGTTCCTAGCCTAACCTCGACGAAGTAGTGATGAGGCTCGGACCATACAAACAAATAAAAATGTGTAGTTAAATTATATATAACGGAAATAAAGGCAGAACTTTACAATTAAAGATAGGAAGAGGGAATCATGCTGCGGGGAACAACAGAAAACCAACAGTTAAATGTAAGGAACATCATAACTAAATTATCAGTAAAAATCAAGAAATCAAAGACAAGTGCACGACATCACCATTCGTGCTTTTACCTCACATATCATGGCACAAAATGATCCTTCGTACATTATCACTTATATCATGGCACAACATTGTACATCGTGCGGCACGACATCACCCTTCATGCTTTTACCTCACAATATTGGCACGACATCACCCTTATTGCGTTAACACTCTCAAAATCATACATGGTGTTTACCGTATAAATGGTAACAACAATTAGATTTTTTAATGGGATTCTAAAAATACGTAATCTATACCCGAGCTAGTTTATAGGGGTTGTTAGTGCTAAAATGTGAAATGAAGTGATAAAGATTGAGTTAACGAAAACAATAATCGAACTAGTAAAGGGACGTCTTCCGGGTGTAAAGCAGCCTAGTAGATACCTCGGAGTCGAGTGTCGAGCCTATCTCGGGCTTATCAAGGGTATTCGGGAAGGGATAACAAGTAAAGATATAGATAAATAAAGCTCTATACTACCGATATTGAGCCGAATAATAAAGAACAAGTGAACAAAACAATAAAGTGTTGAGGCGACCTCAGGGTCAATGGAGACAGATATCTTAGAAGAAAGAGAAAGAGAGAGAGAGATATATTATTGCATAGTGGAGAAGTGGAGCAACATCAGTCCCTTACAAGGTAAGGCGAGTCCCCCCTATATAGGCGAGGGACTGGGTACAGTACATGTGTATTAATCGCAAGAGTACAAATATGGGACGGCTCGACGCAAGACCTCATGGTAGGCTCTACGAATGCCGGTCCTGTCAGGTGTAGCCACGGGCCTAGGAGGCTTTCTCTTTTATCCCGACCTCGGACTTTACTCCTTTGAGTCGAACTTTGACGAGCCCTGAAGCCAGGAACTCGATTGGGGTCATCCACCCTCGGGATCTCAGGGAAGGCTTCCCAAAATGTCTTGATAGCAAAAAATCAAGTCTTCTAATTTTGTCGAGTACAGATAGTCTCCGCGTTTCTCATGAAAAAGTGATGGGAAATGATTCTGACACTCGACTCCTCAAGCTCATTTTGACGATATCCTGTTGGCGAATTTTCTCCTGTTTCTGTATGCCTTCATGCCTTTTGAGGATTCTTCGAATGTACCTTTCTGTGTAGATGATTGCTTATATTTAACTTGAGCGTAAGTGTTAGCCTTAATTTCTTGTAGACTTACATGGGCTATTTTCGGTCCCATTGTCATTTTTCAGGATAGCTCTGGGTCAGTTTGATAGATAGGTGCTATAAGAGTCCCCCAAGTTATGCTCAGTTTTGAGGTCTCCAGGGGTACTGCCCTGGATGTAGATCATCTCTGGGTGACCCAGAGTCCTTATTGATCTAGATGTAGATGATTCTTTCAAGTCGCATGGGATAGATTTTTGCTCCCCTCTTGGCGTTTGTTTGCCTTATGCATTTTGGGGTTTTTTAATGCCTTCTTTTGTTTATGGTCCGTCGTAGTCTGCTATGATAGCTTGTTTTGGTCCCTAGCTGATCGGCAAGGCTCTTCCCCTATCTTTTTTTTGCACTTTGAACCGATGGAGGGCCAACCGGATAAGCTCGAGCTATCTGGGCCTGCTGGTTCGCCTAGGGGTCATGCGTTAGATTCCTGGGCCTTCGAGAATGCTACCCCGGCGAAGGTCGTCTTTGGTCGCCTCGGTGAGCCCTGTTGATTTTAAAGTGGATAACCCTTTCAGACAGTGTAAGGCTGGCTTCCATTTGTGTATGTTTTGGGGCGCTTCTTTGGGGCCTCATGGAGTTTTGGAGATCTGAGCTTCAGAGTTCTACTACTTTGGAGAGGGGATCGTGAGCCCAGATGCGCGCTTTACGTCTGGTATTGGTGCTTTAGAGCTCATCGTGGCCCTATTTCATGGCGGCCAAGGGTTTCAAATGTGAAATGCTTGTCTCGAGCACGGAGATAATTTGCGCAGTCTATCAAGCTTAGTTGTATGCCGGAGGATGCTTCCTGTGTTGGGAAACAACCCGTCGATTATTATCGAGGCTAGTGGCTTCTTGGGGCTTGTATCTGGCAGGTGATTCGTCGTTGCCTTTCGTATATAAGAGGGGTGGCTTCGGCCTTTTGTGAGACTTTACTATTTTTGGGTAGTTGTTCTCTTTTTTCGGCATAAGGCTCCCTATATCATAGAGTGCAAAAAACATCGGTGCTTTCCTTTGCTTTATTTTGTCAGTTGTGCCACAGTCATGGCAGCCACCTCAGAACTGATGCGGCAAAGGATGGAGAATGTTGTTCCCGGCGCTGGAGAGTCGAAGGATTTTGTTTTGGAGATGGCATCCTTGATAATGGAGGAACACCTAGATATGGGGAGGCGATACTGTGGGTGGAGCAAGGGGGCGATAATGCGGGTGTTTGCCCCAAGTGAAGGTATCGCAAATTCTGCTGATGGGTTCTTGAGTGTGTACCTATAATCTTTTGCACTTGGCCCTCTTGATAAGGTCGTGCTCAATTTTTTCTTGAAGTATCGGGTTACATCATCGAGGGCTATTAACCTTGAGGGGTCGTTCGCCTACGCCCTTCGTCATCGATGATGAGGAAGGCGGAGATCGAGAGAGGGCCAGTTGCTTCGTCCGAGTCCGACGACCGATATTATTCCTATGGAGTTTTTGCCATTCCCCGAAGAGTGGAATCACACACGTAAATGAGGTTTTTTGTCGCCTTTTTAGATCTTATTTGTGGCAAAAATCAGCCAAGTAATCAATGCTATCTCCCTTGTTGCAGCTACTTCGTGGACGCCAGGCCAAGTTCACGATTTCCTTGGCTGGGCTCGGAGGTTGGTAACCCATTCGTGTTGCGATGAGCGCAGGTGGCGAGCTACGTCTCGCATCAGGTGAGGAGTAGATCATCATGGTATATGTGTACGTTTCTTTTCTCATGCTGATATGTACCCGTGGTGATGTTTTCCTATCTTATTTGTTCTGGATTTGCTATTTGTAGATATCAAGCAGTTCTTTGGGGTGGGGCAGAGGTTTTTTGGAGAGGAGATGGAGTCGTCGGCCTCTAGGCCGAGAGATGGTAGTAACAAGAGGGACCGGATCCCACAATGTGAAGGAGCCTTCAGTGGTGCCGGCCGAGCTCGTATTCCTAAGGACGTGGCATCACCCGAGTCAGCCGTCCTCGGGGTGCCTATTCCATGACAGATGGCTCCCTTGAGTGAGCACGTTATGCCCCGGGCCGGTTCTCCTAGGGTTGCAGGAGCAGTACTAACAGGAGCATGTTCTGATCTATAGGAAGCCTGTCGTCTTCACTTTGCGGTGAGTTCGTGCATAATTTTCTCATATTCTGCATCCTTCTCTTCTTATTGAATCCTTACTGCGTAGGTCTGTGATAGGCTTAATTCTGAGTTGTTTCGTTAGAAGGCCAAGTTCCAGAAGATCCTGGATGAGGGGGAATCCCTTAGGCTTCTTTGCAAGGAGAAGGAAGTTGAGCTGCAGCATTGGCGATGTGAGGCGCATCAGAGCTCAAACTATGTGAGCTATTTGGTGGCGCAGGTAACTTCTTCTCGTTGTATCAGCTACAAAAAAAGGCAGAGGCGTTGGAGTACCTTAAAGGCGAGGTGAACTGTGTCAGGGTCGCTTGGAAGGAGCTAAGAGCTCATGTGCGGGTTCAATCTTTGGAGGAGATGGGCGTCACGACTAGGATCCATGCCTTCGAGGTCGAACTCAACTTAACCCATGACAATGCCAAAGTTTAGGCGGGTATGATCGAGAGACTTGAGTCTGACCTCTCGAAGGCCAGGGCCCAGATAATTGATGCCCGAGCAGAAGCAGTGTTAAGTCGAACCAGGGTTGATTGCGAGATGGTGATTTGCATAAAGGAAGCTATTGACGCTCAATCCAAGATGAGGCGAGCCCCTGATCATGAGAAGAAGATCGAGGAATATATTCATTGCAGATCCCGGAGAGAGATATTTGAGGAGGTTGGAGCGAGATGCTTCATTATCTCGGAGGAATTGGCTCAAGCAAGGACAGAAGAGGGTGATGCTCGATCACTTCCCGCGGACGTTGCTGAGGGAGATCTTGATGGGTTCTAGCCCTTTGGCGCAAAATATAGGTTCTACCATTTTGTAACCCGGTTTCTGGCGCGCGCAGGGCGTGCCTGTAGGTGTAGAATGTTTTCTCTTATGTAATATAAGAAGACTTTTTAAAATATTATTCATTTAGTACCTTTTTTTCTGCCACTGCTCCCGATTGTGTGGAGTAATTTTAGAACTAGTCCTTGAGCCGTGTTGCGACTCGAGCCTTGATTGGCCTTCCAGCTCTTTCCCGCCTGCATGGGCAGACGGTGATGACCCTTTGTGATCTCGAACCGAAGCAATTTTGCGGGCGTGCGTCCTGGAGATTTGTCTCGACCGTTGATAACGTTGGTTGAGCTGTGCCTTCTAATGTTTTACAGTTGAATTGCCCTCGGGCTCAATCTCCGAGTCGAGATCTGACTCGAGTTTTTGCTTACCTTTGAGACTGCTTGGGCTGGCGATAATAATTATCACTCTGTGCCCCCTGGGCATTTGGTGATTTTTCGGGTCCATTCTCTAAGTTGCATTGCGATTCGAGCTACGATTGATCCTTTAATTTTTCTGGAGGCTCCGATTGGAGATAATATTTCTTGTCTTTCGCTCTAGCGAGTGTTATGATTTTTAGGTCCAATCTTCGAGTTGCATTGCCACCCAAGCTGTAATCGACCCTTAAATCTCACTTGAGCTCTCGGCCAGCGATGGTGGCTTTTCTGCTGCTTGGCCGTTGGGACCTTTTAGTATGAGGCCCGGAGGCTTGTTTAGCCGGCGACAATAGCAGTTACGCAGTTTGGTTGCGGGGACCTTTCGATATGAGGCGTGGAGGCTTTGCTTTGGTTAACTATTTTGGATTGAGTCTCCGAATCGAGTTACAACTCGATCTCACTTTAATCCTCAATTTGTTAATTTTTAAGCTGGCGAAAATGGCTCTTACGCTGCATGGTCGTAGATACCTTTTGATATGAAGCCCGAAGGCTTTGGTTAGCCGGTGACAATGGCACTTACGGTGTTTGATGCGTGGCCCGGAGGCTTTTTGGTAGGCTTTGTTTCCTTTTGTTAAAGGTCTTATTGATTATTTTGCCTGACCCGTCGTCGATTCTAAAAGAACCTTAATTTCAAGTCGTAACCGGAGATTTTTCGAGCACCTCGTAAGGTTCATAGCTGGTAGGTAAAGTAGGTCGACGTTTTTGCTATTTTGGTGCCGATGTGGTCGGGACTCCGTTTTTGCCTGTTGAGGGAAGCCTGTTATTAACTGGTTCTTTCCGAAGTAGATTTGGAGGATTTGTTTAGCAATAGTCCGGCATCCCCGAGTAGTATTTTTTGGGCTGTAGCAACCTCTTTGACAAGAGTTATGTGCGTTTGGCCGGGGCTATTTTGATTCCGAGAAGTAGTTTTAGGCGTCTATACTGAGGGTATGCCCTCTAGGGATTCTTACAAATGCGACGTATAGCCTAAACTGCGGAATTTTTCATGCTTGTTGAGGTCTTACAATTTGCCATGCCTGTTGAGATCTTACAGTGTACAGAGAATAGATCTGTTTTTGTTGAGGCTGCCGGTTAGGGTCTTACAATTTTGGATTTTTCAGTATGTGGCGATTGGTAATGATTTTTCGAGTTGAAGAGTTCTGCTCAAGTTTGAAGACAACTTTTTGCGAAGCCGGTGTTGCATTGCGAGGGCTTTATGAGCCTGGAACTCTGACCCCGAGGCAGGGTGGATGCTGAACCATTTTAAGTCTCCGAGTTTTTCGGAACGTATTCGATGGAGATTAATGGCAGTCTTCGAGTCACCGAGTTGTTTAAGCCTGAAGACCGCTTCTCGTGAGCTTAGAGTTTTGATGAGCCCGGCTCTTTGACCTTGGGGTCATCCGATACCGAATTTAAGTCTCCGAGTATCTCGGGATACATTTGGCGGAGAGGTTTTTTCTGTAGATAAGCCAAAATAATCTTCTTTGAGGCATGGAATGCTTAAAACTATTCTTTATTTCTTAGAGAAAATATAAGCTGCAAATACATGTTGTCCTGATACTGTGAGTCTGTTCTGTATGGGTATGATTCCCCTAATTATCCAATGTGCTTGTATGATTCCATATTGGGAAATTTTAGGAGAGAGGATCATGTCTTGTCGGTTCCCTTCTTTGGCGATGTTCAGTTCTGCTAATAGTGTTGTTGGCGAGACCATCTTCTTGTTAGAAACCCGCTTGAGGAAAGAATGCCCGGTAGGCCTCGTGGTGGCCGCGGATCCTCGAGGGGAATCCAGAGCTGCCGAATGCCTCAGCTGGTTGCCTGCATAAAGATTAGCAAAAAGAAGGGAAAGGAAATACTAAAAAGGAGGTTGCGCTCCGGGGAACAAGACCCGCGACAATCGTCTTCCTCATCCGGCCATGCCTGATCGAGGGTGTGATTATCCTTACCCTCTAACCTCACTCGAGGGCAGCATAAGTTATGGGAATAACGCGAGGGATCCCCTCTTGCCGCTTGTATTTGGGTATTTTAGCCCCGCATATGTCGCGGGGTTCTACACCTTTGGCGGAGAAGGGTCAAAATCGTACCCCAGGCGACGTATTTGCCGTTGCCTGTTCAAAGCGTTTGCGCCCTGTGTCACTCGATATATTAGCCTGAGCTCGGGCGGGCCCCATAGGGGGAGCGGTTTGGTCGTTGTGGTGATCGCCATCAGGAACCTATAAGAAATCCGGACAGAGAGCGACGTTGGCCCCGATTGTCCTATTGGCTTTGGGTCGATATCGTCGGTATAATTTGGCTGATCCATCTGTACTCATAAATACATGTGTTTATTTGAAACGAGTCAAATGAGAGTAGGGATTACCAATATGTTAATGAGATGTCGAGGTGAGGTCTCGACATCCTTTTCCTCGAGCGAGGAGGTGTCTTTTGGGAGCATTTTTTGGGACCTCCCCTTTTTGGTGATGAGCGCCTGCACTCTACATTTCGTGGATCTTCGCGGGGCGCGGCCATCCTTTGGCAGTTGTGAAGATGTATCGCTGCTCGCCAGCTCTATTTTGTCGGATACCCTTTCGCCCCGGGAGCTGGATTTAGGTTTGCCCGTTCAGCGACACTTTGTTGAATGGCGTAGCTGCTGCTCTTTTGGTTCTTTAACTTCGAGCGTCCCGTGATTCCCATGGAAGGCCATGATTTACCTGGAGGGGTTCTGGTTAGATTGATCCAAGCCACCTAGAGTTCCTGGCTTCGCTTATGGTGATCGCTATGCTTGGAACTGCAGAGTTGACGTTGCACTTTGTGGGGCGAGTTTTCCTTGCCGGTTGTGCCTTGCTGAATCTAGTATCATTGGAGGTTCCTCGAGGGTGCTGTCCTTGGGCCACTGCCTTGTTGTTGCGAAACACACTGACCCCCGAATCGTCTCTTTTGTTCGCGTCGTGTGGATGATGGCTCCATTCTTTCAGTGTCGGCTCCTCTGCTGGGAATCTATCCGAATATGCCGAACCTGAGGGGGTTCCTCGAGGGTCATCCGTGGTCCTAATTTGGGTCCGGCATCGATTACCGATATCCGTCCAAGCCTCGATCATATACTTGATCAGGTTTTGTTCGAACTGCTCTGGAGTCGCTGGGTATGCTTTGTTTGGTTTTTGGACGAAGGCCCATGCCGCCCTATTAATCGAGACCGGGAGCGGTCTCGTTTGTCCTATCGGTGAGCGGGGTGTGGATCCCCGTGATGCTTTATATCTTCTTTCCCATCCTTTGGTGTATTGGGCCCTTTTGGCATCATTTTGATGGCATCGGCGTGTGCTTCCACGGGCCGCGCTAGTACAGTGAGCAGGTCCTCGAGATCAGATGCCGAACAATGGTGCTGCATCATGATTCTTTCTGAGGGGGTTTCTTCAAATCTCCTTATCGGGACGGGCCCGAGTTCTCCATTTTGGAGGTCTCTGTACCTAGACGGACGTGCGAAAGTAGCGATGTGCCCGTGAGGACTTGAGGTCCTGTCACTCCTGGGGGATTTCATCGTTTCCGACTTTTGCGAAACGAGTTTCGAAATCGTATCTTCGGGAGACGGTTGCTGTAGAAGTTTCTGCGAGTTTGATTCGATCTTTATGATATGGTCTCCCAGCATCCCTACTGCTACAGGATAGGTTGTTGGTTCGTCGTTGCCCGATACCTCGGGCATTGGCTCGAAGTGAGGAGATACTTTAGGTGTTGCCGCATTGAGAGTCTCCGGGTGGCTTTGCAGATGAGAGATAGACAAATGCCATTCCTGCAACATTTCAAAAATAGTGCGAAGATTAAATTCCCATTTTACCAGGCTGGGATTTTTCGGGCTTCCTGTAAGTTAACGTGCTATGTACCGCCATCGGTGCATGAGGCTTCATTACCCCATTGCGCGGTGTGCAGGCCCGCATCCACTCGAACCGATCTAGATGCGTTATCAAGGTTCTGCGGTGTCACGCCAGTCATCATAACGACCATGCTGCTCTTTTGTGACTTTTGGGCTTATCGTCCTCAATTTCCCTTATCAAGTTGATCATTAACCTGAAATCGAAAGAACTTGGGCAAGAAAAAGAGTGAAAGATATCGTTTGTTTAAATGATGAAACTAACAAGAGAATAATCACTATTATTTTTAGCCCCACGGTGGGCGCCAAACTGTTTATCGTAAAAATGGTAATAAAAATTAGATTTATTAATGGGATTCTAAAAATACTTGATCTATTCCCGAGCAATTTTGTGGGGTTTGTTAGTGCTAAAATGTGAAATGAAGCGATAAAGATTGAGTTAACCAAAGCAATAATCGAACCACTAAAGGGACGTCTTCTGGGTTTGGTAAACCAGGCTGGTAGATACCTCGGAGCTGAGTCTCTAGCCTATCTCGGGCTTATCGAGGGTATTTGGGAAGGGGATAACAAGTAAAGATATAGATAAATAAAGCTCTATACTATCGATCTTGAGCCGAATAATGAAGAACAAGTGAAGAAAACAATAAAGTGCTGAGGCGACCTCGGGGTCAATGGAGACAGATATCTTAGAAGAAAGAGAGACAGGGAGAGAGTGATATTATTGCATAGTGGAGAAGTGGAGCAAAATTAGTCCCTTACAAGGTAAGGCGAGTCCCCTTATATAGGCAAGGGGACTCAGTATAGTACATGTGTATTAATTACAAGGGTACAAAGATGGGACGGCTCGACGCAAGACCTCACAGTTGGCTCTAGGTAGGCCGGGTCTATCAGGTGTATCCACATGCCTAGGAAGCTTTATCTTTTATCCCAACCTCAAACTTTACTTCCTTTAAGTCAGACATCGACGAGCCCTGAGGATGGGAGCTCAATCGTGGCCTTCGACCCTCGGGGTCTCGAGGAAGGCTTCCCGAAATGTCTTGATAGCAAAAAATCAAGTCTTCTGATGTTTTCGCGTACACACGGCATCACCCTTCATGCTTTACGCTCTTCCTCACCCAAGAAACAATCATAAATAAATTTGGGCAAGGAAATCAATAATATTTCAATAAAATCCCGGCAAGGGAACAATAGCGTAACAATAATATCCTGGCAAGGGAAACAATACCAAAAACTATAACATCCCGGCAAGGGAGATAACATCGAAAGTAACAACATCCTGGTAAGGGAGACAATATCATAAACCTCTTCTACTTTCCACATTTACTTCACAACTCAATTCACAACTTGAGCCAATGCTCTACAATGTTCAATTGCCAATAATACTTCCATAATTCATTTTACAACTTGAGCCAACGCTCTTCAATGTTCAATTACCAATAATACTTCCACAAGCCTTGTTCAACAATAAAAATCATCATATAACGTATGAAAAATACGAAACAGAGTCATATTATACGTCGTACTCAACAATTAACACATAGAAAATACGACACAACTCCTAATCCCTCAAGCTAAGGTAAGACCAAACACTTACTCGATGCCACGAATACAATTCAAGCCTCAACTACTGCTTTACCCCTTGTTTCCATCACCAATTTGCTTGTATCTAGTCACAATATACTTAACGATATCAATAAATGCTAAATGAATCACTTCTAATGCATGAAAATAGGTTTTCTAAAGTTTTTTTCCCGAACAGCTAAAAAATCGACCCCGGGCCCACATGGTCAAAACGTGTGGTTCGAACCAAAACCCGATTACCCAATCACCCACGAACTCGAATATGAAATTTATTTTGAAATCGAACCTCAAATCGAGGTCCAAATCCCCAAAATTTGAAAATCCTAAGTTCTACCCAAAATACCCAATTTTCCCCCCGAAAACCCTTGATTTTGGATTGAAATCATGTGAAAAGATGTTATATATTAAAGAAAATGAGTTAGAAATGACTTACAATTAGTTTGGAGATGAACTTTTCTTTAGACTCTGGCCTTTTCGCATTTACGATAAACTGGTCGCATTTGCGATCAAGGCCTGCCAGTCCATCTACGCAAATGCGATACAACTTCGAAATTGCGAGCTCGCATTTGCGAGCCAAGCTTTGCAATTGCGAAGCCTGCAGACCTGCAATACACCAACAATTTTCTAAGTCCAGTTTCACTCCGTGGCCTATCCAAAACTCACCTGAGCCCTCGGGGCTCCAAACCAAACATGCACGAAGGTCTAAAAATATCATACGGACTTGTTCATGTGATCAAATTATCAAAATAACATCAATAAATATGAATTTAACATCAAAATCAAAGAAAAACCTCATGAACTCTTAAGTCCCATTTTTTACAACCGATGGTCCGATTCACGTCATATTAAGTCCATTTCTTACCAAATTTTACAGGCTCAACTTAAATATCATATAGGACCTGTACTGGGCTCCAGAACCAAAATACGGGCCCGATACCATCAAATTACAATACATTCAAACCTTCAAAAACTCTAAAGATTTTAATTAAACAATTTTCTTCAAAAATTCATATCTTGGGATTGGTACCCCGAAATTCGATTCCGGGCATACATCCAAGTCCTATATTTTCCTGCGAACCCTTCGGAACCATAGAATTACGGGTCTGGGTCTGTTTACCCAAAAGGTTGGCAAAAGTCAAATTAAATTCATCTTAAAAGCAAAATTTATCATTTTCACTGATTTTTCACATAATGGCTTTTAGGATACATGCCTAGACTGTGCACACAAATCGAGGTAAGACAAAAAGTAAGTTTTAAGGCCTCAGAACACAAAATTTACTTTCAAATTAAGTGTTGACCCAAACCTTTTGGGTCATCACATTCTCCACCTCTAAAACAACCGTTCATCCTCGAACAGACATAAGAAGGAAGTACTTGAGTCGGAGAAAAGATGGGGATAATGGCTCCACACATCGGACTTGGACTCCCAGGTCGATGCCTCAACAAGCTGACCTCTCCACTAAGGGTGTTATGTGGTCCGGGCCCAGGATTATATGGGCTAAAAGGGCCGGGCCAAACGGTCCCGGCCTCTGGCGGGCCGGGCCAAAACGGTCCCAGGATAAGCGGTCTTGGAGGTTAGAACCGGTCCACTGTAGGCCTGAGTCCACATGAACCCGTGCTAAGTAGGTCGGGTCCACGGGCCTAAACGTGCCTAAGTGTTCGGGCTATTTTTTAGAAATATTTTTATCTAAGGCAATTTCTTGTAAATTATATTATATATTGCGACTTAAATCTTCTAATTCAAATTTAAACACAAAAAAATTGTAAATAAATATTCAAGGGAAAGCCTTATAATTTTTATTATTACGACATTAACAAAAAATGATAACATCTTTCTTAGTCTTCTTCCCCCCAATGGAATGAACACAACAAGGTGCTAATACCACCATTACAAGGAGAAAAAAGTAATGAAGATGTGCCAAAATACAATTTACATGTTATCTCTAAAAAATTTCATAAATCGTTCAAGGTTCGGAGGAATTTCCGTTGGTGGTGGCGGAAAAGAAGCTTGTCCATCACCGCTTCCGGGCGAAGCAGCATCCTCCGCAAGTTCGCTGGCATTTTTTCATAAGGTTCGTCTATCCCCGATTGTGACTCTGCATGTCTAAAATTTCTTCTTTTGGAAAGGATCCAATCTCTGAATAGTACTGATTTTTCCAAGCTCTCCCTCATAGACGCTCTATGATCACCGATTTGAAGACTTGCTTGACGGAAAGTGCTATTCGATGCCACTGTTGAAGCTTAAATGCTTAAAATATCTCGAGCCATCTTGAAAGAACCGGATAGTATTTTTCATTGTCCTTCTACCATTCCAAAACATTAAAGGAGCCATCGGGATTATCTAATTCAAATCCCTGCAAAAAATAAACTTTAAGCTCATTTAGTTGTTAACTATCACCAATATTATAACCTTGAGAACCCCTGAACCTCGTCCAAGAACTAAATGCTTTTAGGCCCGCAATTCTTTTAAATGATTGCGAAGTGATAAAGTAGGAGTTGGAACATTTGATATAGCATGATCTAAGGCAAGGTTAGAAGCATTATAAATTATTTGAGAATTTCTTTTAATTGAGGATTTAGCATCTGCAAGTGTAGAAAATTCCTCATCTAAAAGTGATAAAGACTTATAAATACTTGTATACCAAAAGTGAGGACCTCCTAACTTCATGGTAGGATTTAACATGGCAGCAACACCATAAATATGGGGGATAGGGAAAACATATATTTTAAACTTATCTTTCATAGAATCAATAGCAAGTTGATAAATTACCCAATTCTCCAAAAATTAAGTAAATAAATTTGCAAGTTCTTCAATATAAACTAAACAGTTAGAAATGGTAGGATAATATTGCCCATATAATTCATTTGTAGCAACATGAAATTATTCTAAAAATTCTACCAGAATTTTAATATTAGTCCAATCCTGATTTGTAAGGTGCTCATCATCATCATCATCATCATCACCACAAACATGAGCATTAAACGTCGCATTTATTGTGTTTCTATATTGATATGCAATAACTAAACTTTCATACATGCAATTCTATCTTGTCGGGCAAGGTTTAAGAACCTTTCTTTCTCTAGGGCCAAATTCATCACATTTTTAAAATATTCTGTAAGTACTTCTACGGTTTCAATAAAAAGCCAATTAAGAGCCACTTTTAACCTTTTCATTTCAACATTTAAAATTTTCATACCGTCATCGAAGATTAAATGGTAAATATGAAAAATACATCTAACATGAACACATACAATCAAATGCAAGATTCATTATAATTGTAAGCAAGTTAATAGCATTAGTGTTATTAGAAGCATTATCCATTGAAACTGACATTATTTTATCTCTAATGCAAAAATATCTAAAAATATTCTCAACTGTTTTAGCAATAAACCTACTTGTGTGACGTGAATTAATTATTCTATAAGCAATAATGCGATTTTGCATTATCCATTCCTCATCAATCCAATCATTGATAATAGTAATATAATCACAGTCACTACCACTTCTACCAATATCAATAGTAATCGCAACGTGACAATTTATAAGAGTATATAAATAGTGCAAATATCATTCATATTTATGTTTATATTTATTAATATCTCTCTTTACGGTTGTGCGAGGCCATCCTTTATAAGTAGGATTAAAAACTCTTCAAATATAATGCACAAAGTGAGGGTTAGAAGAAAACTATAGGGTAAGCACATAACAGTAACCATTTTTGCCAATTCTTCATGATTTTTATTTGGATCATAATATAAATGCCACCGGTAATAGTGCTAATTCCCGATTGAACTAGATTTGACCCGGTACTAGGGTTAATCTGAGTACCACACTTGTCCCCTCTTGCGCTGCTTTCATTTGAAGAAATTTAGCTTTATCTTTAGGGTGTGTCTTTATGTGTCTAGTCAAACTACCCGTACCGCTACAGTCTCCAGTAAATTTATGAGCCATCAAAGTCCCACAAGTTTTTACAGTTAGCCTTATTTTGAACTCTTACTTGAATAAAAGAGTGCCAAACAAGAGATGTTTCGCACCATCTAGAACGTTGTCTATTAAAAGTAGGGTTTACTACAACAGGGTCAGGCGGGGCATGATTTGGATTATTATCAGTTTGGTTAACAACAAGACTAGTAGGTGTATCATCTAAATCCGGTGTGTTTCATCTAAATCATCATTTTCATCGATAGTTGGATTACCATAAAGAGCATTCATATATTCATCATTTAATTGTTGACCTGGTGAAATATCATGGTAAAATTGACTATCGATAAATTAAAAACAAGGGTTATCACTATCAAGAATAAAATGGGGACGAGGACGGGTAACAGGTCTAGATCGGGGAGGAGGACGGGTAACAGGTCTGGATCGAGGAGGAGGGAGAGGAGTAGTAGCTTGACCACTAGATTCACCAATTTCAGATTTTCCCTTACCACCAGACATTTTTTTCAAAGAAAAGTCCATATTAATTATAATTATACAAACTAAAACAAACAAAACTATAATATTAAAACGTAAGAGTTGGAACGAGTTTACCGAATTGGCTAACAAGTTCTTTAAAATTGTATATCGTTGAAGACTTGAAGACTTGAATACTTCAATTCACCAACTTCACATTTTTTCACAAATTGCAATAATAAAGTAAGCAATTATAGAATAAAATTAGAGAGAGATTGATGATTTTGTGAGTAAAAATAAAAAAAGAGGGGCTATTTATAGTTGAGAATAGAAAAAAAATGTAATTATAAAAAGTTTGGGGGGGCAACATATTTTTTAAAAAGCCATACGGCTAAATTGGCAGGCCAACGACTTATTTCTAAACTTCCAACAGTTGGCCAATTAAAAATATTTTTTTTTGAAAAACAGTCGTTGGGCCTGTTACGCCGGTTGAACTGGCCCATGCCCGCCAGCCGGTCCTGGGCTAAATGGTCCCGGGCTCGCGGTCTCTCCATGCTGGACTGGCCCACTGTGGGGTCCTAGGAATGCTTAGGCCCGGACCATACGGGCCAGCTCGTTTAGCCCAATGCCCATGTGGGCTCGTTGGCCTGGCCCGGTCCTGGGCTGTGCCCGGACCACAATGTAACCTTACTCTCCACTGCACATGAACAGAACGGAAACTCTTCGATCTCAACTGACGAACCTGCCGGTCTAGAATAGCTACTGGCTCGTCCTCATAGGACACGTCCTTGTCCAACTGTATAATGCTAAAGTCTAATATGTGGGATGGATCGCCGTGATACTTCCGAAGCATGGACATACGAAACACTAGATGCACAACTGATAAACTTTGCGGCAATTCAAGTCTATAAGCCACCTATCCCACTCGATCAAGAATCTCAAAAGGACCAATAAATCTAGGGCTAAGCTTGCCCTCTTTCCAAATCTCATCACGCCCTTCATAGGCGACACCCAAAGAAACACCCCCTCGTCGACCATAAATGACACATCACGAACCTTACGATCTGCATAACTCTTTTGCGTAGACTTAGCTGTAGGAAGCCTATCCTAAATGATACTGACCTTGTCCAAGGCATCTTGTACTAGATCTGTACCCAATAACCGAGCTTCTCCCGGCTCAAACCACGCGACTGGCGACCGACACTGCATACCATATAAAGCCTTACAAAGAGCCATCTGAATGCTCTACTGGTAACTGTTGTTGTAGGCGAAGTTCGCTAAAGGCTAAAACTGATCTCACGAGTCTCAAAAGTCAACACAAGCTCAGACCATATCCTCCAAAATCTAAATGGTACGCTCGGACTTCCCGTCCATTTGAGGATGAAATGTTGTGCTCAACTCGACTTGTGTGCCCAACTCACGCTAAACTAACCCTCCAGAAATGCAAAGTAAACTGCGTACCTCAATAAAAAATGATAAACACGGGCACACCATGAAGACGGACAATCTCCCAGACATAGATCTCAGTTAACCTCTTAGAAGAATAGGAGACTGCCACAGGAATGAAATGTGCTGACCTGGTCATCCTATCAACATTAACCCACACTGCGTCAAACTTCTTCTGATCCGTGGAAGTCCAACGACAAAGCCCATAGTGATACGCTCCCACTCCCACTCAAGAAGCTTAATCCTCTAAAACAAACTACCAGCGCTTTGATGCTTGTACTTTACCCGCTGACAATTCAAACACCTAGCCACATACACAACTGTATACGGTAAAATCAGAGGGTCCAATTCCTCGACATCGAGGCATCTCAAAATATCGTCTCGAAGCCTCAAGGCTACAAGGCCACGATTGAATTCCCTCTCTCTAGGTTCATCAATGCTCGAACTAAGGATAGTGATGACCTTGCCTATGATGAAAGGGGGTAGTTTCCAAGGCACTCGTCTAGGGCTGATAGAGCCTGCCGGTCTAGCTGTCCCATCACTATATCTTTGTAATTAATGTTTTTTGCACTATGTTGTGATTCCCTTCCTATATAAAGATCCATTTCATTTTGTAAATCTCATTTACTTCAACTGCTCCACACGAAACATAATAGAATATTCTCCTTGCTATCTAATATACTCTCTTGATATTATTGCTCTCATTTATTATCTCCATTGTTGTTCTTCATCCATTACTTATCATTGGCAATAATGAGCCTTCTTTAATCATCGTATAACTGTTAGGCCTACCCCGATCACCCTTGCTAGCTCACTGTTGAGCTCTGAAGTCGACCTCGAGGCCCCCTAAATCGACCAGCTCGAGGCCCCGATTGTTAGCCTATCGATTTGATTATCACTCTCTCCTTAACTTTTATTTCGTCTCTATTTCTCACATGTCTTGCATCAACTGCTTAGAAAGTAGCATAAAAATAGATCACGTATTTTTAGACTCCCATTTACAAATTTAAGTGTTATTACCATTTTTTTGGTAAACAGTTTGCCGCCCATCATGGGGGTAAAAATAATAGTTATTATTTTCTTGATGGTTTCTTTACACAATGCAAGTTATCTTTCACATCTTTTCTTATCCGAGATCTTTGATTTCAGGTTGAAATGTCTGTCTCGGTTAATAAAGTTGAAAACGACAATCTCGAAAACCACGGAGAAAACAATCTGGCTGCTCCAGATGCTGGTGTGCAACCACGAAACCTCGAAAACGCACTGGGACCAATTCCAGCATGTGTGCGTTCATGTGACGCACAACAGGTCGATAAAAGCTCATACACCAATAAGAGCATACACCAAGGAGATCCACAATAAATCAGATTACCCCAACCGGGGAAGAACGGGAGGTCAGCCTTCATTTAATTTTTTAAATGTTGCAGGCAGAACAACTGGCTATTGTTCAGTTGCAGAGTCACCAGAAAACTCCTAGCACAGTAGCACTAGGGAAAGCTCCCCCGGCCAAATAGGTACTGGAGAGATCGAGCAATAATGGGTTGATAGCCGATCCTTCCATTGTAAAAATGCTCGAGGACCTCACCAAAAGGATCGAATCGGGCGAGAAAGTGATAGAAGCCAACGATAAGAAGGTCGAGACTTACAATTCTAGGGTCGACCAAATTATTGGAGCGCCTCCAATCTTGAAAGGTATGGACTCGAAGAAGTTTATACAAAAGTCGTTCCCACAGGAAGCAGCCCCGAAATGCATTTCGAAGAAGTTTAAAATTCCAGGCCTTCAGAAATACAACGGTACCTCGGACCCAAATGAGCACGTTATTGCCTATACCTGTGCAGTATAGGGCAACAACTTGAAAGACGATGCGATCGAGTCCGTCCTGCTAAAAAAGTTCGGACAAACACTCTACAAAGGGGCAATGACGTGGTATCATAACTTGGCCCCAAAATCTATAAACTTGATTGCCATGATGGCAGACTCCTTCATAAAGGCACATGCCGGGGCCATCAAGGTGGCCACGAGGAAATCCGACGTCTTCAAAATCAAGCAAAGGGATAATGAAATGTTGCGATAATTTGTATCTCACTTTCAAAGGGAACAAATGGAGCTACCACCAGTCTCTGATGACTAGGTTGTGCAAGCCTTCACTCAAGGCCTGAATGAACGAAGCTCGGTGGCTTCGAGGCAACTAAAAGAGAATCTAGTTGTGTATCTTGCCGTGACCTAATCGGATGTCCACAACCAATACTAGTCAAAAATCGGGATCAAAGATGACCATTTGGGAGCCCCCTTGGGCTCAGTAAACCCAAGAAGGCTCTTAGCGAAGGAGCTAAAGACAAACAAAGAAAGGTATCAGCCATATACCAAAGACAGGAGGAACGCCCTAAGGCGCAACCCACCTCGTAATGATCGAAGGGTAGAACGGACAAAATCCTTGGGGATTGATCAACAGGGCCGGTTTAGATAGGAACGCGGGGCCATTTGAGGCACCCCGCTTGTTAGGATACAACTTCATTGTTGATATGTCAGACATCGTGTTCGCCATCAACAAAATCAGAGATACCAGATGGCCCAGGCCTATACAATCAGATCCTTTATTGGAATCATAGCCTAGTATATGAATTCCAAAACACACACGGCCATAGGATCGAGGATTGCCACCAGCTCCGAGAGGAAGTAGCCAGACTACTCAATAAAGGTCACTTCAGAGAATTCTTAAGCGACGGGGCCAAAAATCAGTTCTGGGAAAGAGAGGCGGCCAAGAAAAATGAAATAAACGAGCCACAACATGTTATCCACATGATCTTGGGAGGCGTCGATGCTCCCTGGGAACCCGTGATGAGAAGGAAAAAAATATCCATCACCGGAGAAAAGTGAACTCAGGGATACATACCTAAAGACGCCCTTACATTCAGTGAAGAGGACACCGAGACCTTGTCTCAACCCTATAATGATGCACTGGTAATATTTTTCCTCGCGAATTCATTTCAAATAAAATGTGTACTCGTGGACCCTGGTAGCTCAACCAACATTATCAGGTAGAGGGTAATAGAGTAGCTCGGACTGCTTGACCAAATCGTGCCCGCCACTCGAGTCCTTAACAAGTTCAACATGGCGAGTGAAACAATGATAAGAGAATTCACCCTCCTAGTCAGCATGGCCGACTTGACCCAAAATGTCAAATTCCATGTCATTGAATGAGACATAAGGTACAACGCCTTGTTCGGACAACCGTGGATATACTGCATGAGAGCAGTACCATCCACCCTCCACCAAATGATGAAATTCCCGACAAAGGATGGGATCAAAACCATCTACGGGGAACAAAATGAGGCAAAGGAAATGTTCGTGATGCATAATGTGACACCGGCACCAATACTTATGCTCGCAAAAGAGCTAAAGGGTAATCAAGCTACATCTCCAGTTAAGCCCGATTAAACATAGCAAAGGACTGTACCGCATCTTTATTACAAGCGACAGGGACATATCAATCCTCGTAAACATTGCCGGCACATCCCACGCTAAGGTATAACCATCCCTCTTTTCATTTTATATTTCATACTAACCTTTATGCATGCGCCCGATCGAAGTCGTCAAAGCGCTAACCCAGCCTGAAGACCTTAAGGTTTTAAACCATCCGTTGCACTCTTTTCCTTGGACCGAATTTTTGTCCCGAAAAGGGTTTTTAAAGACAAGGGTTTTAACGAGGCAACATCCACATGCTACCTAAGGAAGGCCCGACAAATATTCCAGGCTTCTTTTGCTATCAAACTCGAACACCGGAGTATATCCCCCCGGAAGGTCATCCGCTCGGAAGAACCAAGAAATGCTAGATGAGGACCCAATAGTAAAACGATGTACCCGGCTAAACAGTCAAATGAACCATGTGTATGTAGTCGAGCCCCCAACAATAAAAATATATATACTTATGCCATGTAGTAAAATAATACCCTTGATAAAAACATCTCATGCTCCAAGAGAAACTCAGCATTTTTTTTGCAGTAACGACTCTTTCGTTGAAAAATGACCCGAACACTCGGGGACTAGCGTTCACAATTCAGCACATGAATGACCTTCGGGTCGGGACTCCAAATTCATAAGCCCTCAATGAGGAAATATGAAAATCACAAAACATCTCCTAGGACGAAAGCATCCCAAACACTTGGGGACTGGCATCAAAATCTCAAAAATAGCATGACCTCAGCGTCGGAATCTCAAAAATGGTAAGCCCTCAATGAGGAAATACCAAGTCTACAAGCAATGACTCGTGAGCTAGAATATTGTCGGTGACTTGGAGACTATCGCCAATCACCATTCATTAAATAACCCGAGGCCATAAGACCCCGAGCGGGCAGACTCAATCTCGTAAGACCTACATAAGGCAGCAACAAATCTATAAGACCTCAGGCAACACATGAACCATACTTGTATGAAGTATCTAAAAACTGTAAGACCCTAAAGGCATGAAAATATTTGTAAGGCCTTACTACATACATAAACTCGATCACGAAGTTAAGGCTATATATCAAACTTGTAAGACCCTAAATGGCATACCCTCGATATAGACCCCTAAGCTACTTCACTCGGGGTCAATATGGCTCTGGCCAAGCACAAATGTCTATGATCATACGGTTGCACCAGCCAAACTAACACGACTCGGGGATGCCCCACCATTATTACAAAATCACAGGCCTTCAATTACTTTGAATCGTCTTTAAAAAGAACAGGTTAAACTGGCTACCCTTGACATAGGCAAAAGAGCTTCGACTACGTCTGCTCCAAATCACAGGCTACGAGATACTCAGCCTCCGAGCCAAACCTCCTGAGGTGCTCGATCATCGCCACAAAACGACTTGAAATCAAGGTTCTTCCCAAACTGACAAAGGGTCAAGCAAAAACTATTTCAAAAAAGTACTTAACGAGGGAAAATAATGCCAATAAAAGGTCTCTTCGACCCAAGGCGTAAGAGCCACTATTTCCTGCCCGCATAAAAGGCAGTATTGGTCCAAGGCGTAAGAGCCATTGTCGACAGCCCACACAAATTTGAAAAATTAAGGGTCGATTGAGCTCGAGTAGAAACCGAACTTGGAGACTGAATACAAAAGAGTTAGCTAAATATGCCTAAGGGCAAAGTGTAAGAGCCATTATCGCTAGCTTTTATTAAAAGGCCGCATCAGCCCAAGGCATAAGAGCCATTGTTGCCAGCCTACACAAATATAAAAACTTGACAGTCGATCGAGCACAAATCGAAAACTGACTTGGAGACTAAACCCAAAATGGTTAGCTATATATGCCTAAGGGAAAAGCGTAAGAGCCATTGTCGCCAGCCTAATGAGCCTCAGGGGCACACACATAAAAGGTCGCTTCGACCTAAGGCGTAAGAGCCATCGTTGAAAACTCGTACAAAATTAAAGGCTTGAGGGTCAAATGAGCTTGAGTTGAAACCTGAATCGAAGACTAAACCCAAAACAACTTATCAAAACATGTTTAGAAACAAAAACGTAAGAGCTCGAACACCAGCTTATGCTAAAATCACATCGACCAAGCGCGTAAGAGTCTACGGGCCAGCCTAATAAGCCTCAGGGCCACATTATGAATCCAAGGATTCTTGCCAAATCAAAAACCAGTCTGCTTGGCCAAATTCGAGATAAAAAGAGATACATAATAATTAAAGACGCAAAGTTTTCCTTTTATACACATATACGAAAAAAAAAACAATCTCCATCTACAAACATGCTTCGAAAATGCCACATATAGACGGAAAAATCTATGCATTCCTTTCCCTAGAGGGGTACGACCTACTGCCCTCATCTTCATTCTCTGCAGTATCAGACAGCAGCCTCCGAGCATCATGCTTGTCTGCTCTCGCTCATGCCAAATAGAACGAACCCCCTAGCACGGATCTCCTTGAGAGTATTTCTTCGAGACCTGCAATGAGAATATTCTTTGATCCTCTCCTCACGTTCAAGGACCCTTCTCAGTTCAGCCTGAGCATCGATAGCATCCTTCAAATAAATCGCTAACTTTTGGTCAGCCTTAGTTTGGCTTGTTATAGCTACAGCCTGGGCATCAACGATATCATCTCTTACCTTCGAAAGTTTAGACTCGAGCTTCGTAATTGTATTTGCTTGATCCAAAGCATTTCATGAGCTAAGAAAAGTTGGGTCTCATAGGAGGGAACTTTAGCTAAAGCACTCTTCTCCTCTGTGGCCCGAACCTCCTTCTGAGCTCTTAGCTCATCGTGTTCACGCTTGGCTCGACTGGCCTCATCCCGTAGGTGCCCTAGAGCCTCCATCTTTTTTTGCAACTAAAATATATGAAATGTTAGCCTCGGAAGTGAGAAGGCCGAATGCACGCTTACCCAAGATAGAAAGTTACCTGCTCCTCAAAGTAGCACTTGTAATTCAAGCTCCGGCCAACTTCATATCACAAGTGTGCCAACTCGACTTCCTTTTCACCGCAAAGGAGCCTAAGGGATCTCTCCTCATCCAGAGCTTTTCGCGGTTTGGCTTTGCTGCAAAATAGCCCAGACTTAAGCTCGTTGAGGACTGCAAAAGAAAACCCAATAAAATAGGGAAAACGCAAAACTCAAAAGGCCCATGCCGAAACTTACCATGAAGTGAAGTTGACTTGCTTCTTCAAAAGCCGAGCTCATATCTTCGAACATAGTTACCTCGATTCTAAATGAAACGGCTCCCATAGAGGCACGATCACTCCATGTATGCGGTCCCTGGCTCCTAGTACCCCTTAAAGTACTGTTAATAAAAAGTGAGGGTGACGACAATGGAGAAACTACCTTCCCAGAACCAGGAACCACGAGCATGACTGGCTCAGATGATGCATCCGCTCCTGACCCTCAGTCCAGTTTTGCCCTGCCTTGAGCGCCACCACCCTGTGAAGGTATCTCGCACTTAGTATTATCGTTCCTTAGCCCAGAATCTAGCAACCCTTCCCCCTCCAAAGCAGTGCCGCCTTACCTCAAAAGGCCCTCCAATGCTTGCGGACAGCAAGATTAATATGCAGAAAGGGAATAATGCCTCTCCAAATGAAGCGAGAAAAAGGAAAAAGTAACATGATACCCACCGTGATGTTTCACTTCCCATCTGCCTCGGGGCAGCTCGCCACTTGCGTTTGTCGCAAGTGAATGGGTTGCCAACATTCAAACCCAATTCGGAAAATCAGGAATGTCGCACAACGCCCATGAAACCGCTACAGAAAAAGAAAAGGAGGCACGATTATAACACTAGTCTTTTCCCCAAACAAAGCTATGAAGACACCGAATGCATCACTTACGTTTATAATTTCCATTCCTCAAGAAATGGCATAAGATCCAGGAGGACAATGTCAGTGGTCCATACTCAGACCAATCGACTCATCCACTTCCAATCTCCGTCCTCTTCGTCATTGATGATAAAGGGCGTAGTCGACCGCCATTGCAACGTTAGCAGACCCCGATGGTGAAAGGGCCGATACAGGCTGATAAGATGAGTGAGTGTAAATTCAAGCCCTGCTTTCTCCGTGAAAAACCTCATCATCAACACTATATACTAAAATGATGGATGGATCTGTGTCAAGGTAACCCGATACTTTAAACAAAGGTAGAGCAAAACCCTATCAAGGGGGCCAAACTTGAAAGGATACGTGTACATGTTCAGGAACCCATTGGCACGGTCCGTGATGCTTTTGCCTGGTGAAAGTATCTACAACACTACTTCCTCCCCCCATCCGTAGTCACCCGTCACTAACCCAAGGTGTTCTTCTTTTATCGAAGAAATAATCTCCAAAATACTCTCTCATTGGTCCTGAATATTAGGAGCAGAACTCTTCTCTCTCTGTCGAACGGGCCCCGATGTAGCACTTATGATGGTGGAAAAATCGAAAACTAGAGCAGATATTTGTGCAAGTACGATAGTATTAATGTGATGAAAAGCTAAACATAGAAAAGGAAGGGTGACTGCCCAAAGATGGTAAGGTCTCCAAATAAGCAGAAACAAACATATATATATTTGTCATCGCCTACCTAAAAGGCTAAACTGTGTCATCGCCAGTCTCGAGGTGGTACTTGACCTCGAGGACCTCCATAAAAGAAAAGTTAGGCTATAGGAAGCCAGCGACATCATCACCAGTCTCGAGGTGGTACCCGACCTCGAGGACCTGCATCAAAAAGAAATTAGGCTCCAACGAGATAAGTACTCATATCTCTGTTCACAAGGTCTTGACCTCAAGATATCATCTGAAACCAGAAAGCCCCTCACCCGGAACCTGTCTACAATGCCTTAAGGTTATA
This sequence comes from Nicotiana glauca, assembly GCA_026770625.1. Taxonomy (NCBI): domain Eukaryota; kingdom Viridiplantae; phylum Streptophyta; class Magnoliopsida; order Solanales; family Solanaceae; genus Nicotiana; species Nicotiana glauca. Next base: position 158,226 of record MU745072.1, read on the forward strand.
TTCACTAAGTTTAAAGCAAGTTCCCGGATGCCTCGAGTTAACCCTAACTCAGTGACCAGTCTCAAATGATTAGAAGCAGTCCCTATAATCAGACCTCCAAGATAATTCCCCTCAAAAGAATACCGTAAGGACTGACTGATAAATCACGGTCTTAAGGCTCGAGGTATTATGCTTTTGCAACTAAAAGTAAGGGTCTGACGACTCGAGTTTGTCTGACCAATCAAGGTTGGTCCGAGGAATGGCAAGAGGCTCCACAGAGAGCTGTTTTTATTGATCAAAGGTTAGATAAGATACTCACATCTGGGTTCAACACAGGCAATAATCAATAGAGTCATGCATTCGGAGTCTCCATAGACATAAATGAAAGGGAGTATAGCAAGAATCAAAGACAAAATTGAAGGAAAATCTTTGTGTTCATAAATATTCGATTATAAAAGCCCACGAGGGGTCATTACACAGAAACAAAGAAGCAAAAGGGTACATATATAGTAAAATCCTAGAGTCTAGTTTATTCTTGAAGGTACATCCTCGGTAGTAGCATCTTCGAGCATCATTTCCTCGGGCATACAGCCTCAAAGGCAATATCATCCGAGCACCATCCCTTCGGGAGTTTTATCTCGTCCTTCCAAAGTGGCATCTTCAAAAGGGAATATAAAGAAGGGAAAAGCGGTAGAGAAGAGCAAAATGACGCAGAAGAAGAAGAAAGGGATGATGAAGTGGCTGGGTGAAAATTTTGGCTAGTATGGACCTCGCCAGCACTACTATTGCGAAGCCACTTCTTGAGACGTCACACCGGTACGAGATGCAATAGTAAATAAATAGTACCACCTCACTCCATGGAAAGAAAAAGGAGTGAGGCACCACACCAGATAGTTGGGGGAGGTGAGCGGCGATATAGAGTCTGAAAACCCCCCTGAGTAGTGATGTGGAGTCTAAATATTTCCTCGAACCAGGAGAAATCGGCCCCCCAACTTCGTCGTCCTGATCAAACAACGATAAAAACAACAACAATGAAATAGTGTGATCTCGCTCGACTAAGGAAAGTCCAGGAGATAGGTCGTGACATGACTAGTAGAAGCGCCGCCGTGCAACCGTGAGGCCTTGGGCCTAAAACATGATGAGCGACTATGGACAAAGGCGATAAGAGGAGAAGAACGGAAAAATATAGGCAGACACTTGGATGAAAGGTTGACCCCAATAAGCTTTCATTTATACGAAGAACAGTAGGGTAACTGATGACGCTATTATTATATCTGAAAGACGTAACGACAAGCGCGTTTAATGTGTCTTGGCAGATGAATCGGTGGCGACGTTATTGCTTTAGAAAATAAGAAATCACGATGCTTTAAATTGTTCTGGAGAAATGGAATGACGGGAAATTTCATCTATCGTGAAGGCTTACGTCATAGGTTGCATTATCAGTATCATGCTATCATGGGAAGCCCGAAAAGCTGGGTATCAAAATTGTTTCCCATTGATTCGTTCTAGGAAACACGGAGACTATCTGTATATGGTGAAATCGGAGGGTCCAATTCCTCAACATTAAAGCATCTTAGAATATCATCTCCAAGCCTCGAGGCTATAAGGCGAAGGTCGAATTCCCTATATCTAGGTTCATCGACACTCAACCTCAGGATAGCAATGACACCGAATATCATGAAAGGGGGGAGTTAACAAAGCTCTCGCCTAGGGCTGACAGAGTCTGCCGGTCTACCCTAAACCCGAATCAGTATGTCATGTCTACCTGTCCCATCTCCATATATCTGTAATTAATGCCTTTTGTACTATGATAGAATTCCCCTCCTATATAAAGGGGATCCTTGTCATTTTGTATATCTCTGTTGCTTCAGCTAGTCCACACGAAATATAATAGAACATTCTCCTTTATCTCTAATACACTAATATTATTTCTCTTATTTATTATCTCCCTTGTTGTTCTTCATTCATTGCTTATCATTGGCCATATTGAGACTTCTTTAATAATCTTATAACTGTTAGCCCTACCCCGAACACCCTTGGTAGCTCGTTGTATAGATCTAGAATAGACCTCGAGGCCTCTGAGTCAACCAGCTCAAGGCCCCGATTGTTAGCCTATCGGTTTGATTATCACTCTCCCCTTATCTTTTATTTTTTTTCTCTAAGTCTAACATATCTAGCATCAACTGCTTAACAACTAGCATAAAAATAGATCACTTATTTTTAGAGCCCCATCAACAAATTTAATTGTTATTACCATTTTCGTGTTAAACAACAACAATATCCTTCTTCATCCTCCTCCACCAATAATGTTGCCGCAAATCTTGATACATTTGAGAGGCGCCCGGATGAATAGAGTATCGGGAACTATGGCCCTCCTCTAGAATCAACTCTTGATGACGGTCCACATTAGGCACACATGTACGACCCTACATCCTCAAAACTCTATTATATCCAACCGCAACCTACTCGGCGCCTCCATGCCACACTGTGTCCCTAAGAGCACACAAATGAGGATCATCATACTGCCGATCTCGAATACGCTCAAATAATGAAGAACCAGTAATTGTGCAAGCTAAGACACGGCTGTGCCGAGAGACATTCAACCTCACGAACTGATTGGCCAAAGCCTGAACATCCAAAGTAAGCGGCCTCTCACCGATCGGAGAATACGCAAGATTGCCCATACTAGCGGACTTTCTACTCAAAGCATCGGCCACCACATTGCCCTTCCCCAGATGATATAAGATGGTGATAGCATAGTCTTTCAATAGCTCCAACCACTTTCTATGCCTCAAATTTATTTCCATCTACTTGAACAAATACTGTCGACTCTTGTGATCCGTGAACACCTCAGCATAGTCTTTCAATAGCTCCAATCACCTTCTATGCCTCAAATTTATTTCCATCTACTTGAACAAATACTGTCGACTCTTGTGATCCGTGAACACCTCACATGATATGCCATATAAATAGTTCCTCCAAATCTTCAGCGCATGAACAATGGCTGCTAACTCCTAATCATGAACTGCATAATTCTTCTCATGAATCTTTAACTATCGCAAAGCATAAGCAATGACCTTGCCATCCTACATCAACACCACACAAATTCCAATATGAGATGCGTCACAATAAATTGTATATGGCCCTGAACCTATGGGCAAAACCACACTGGTGCCGCAATCAAAGCTTTCTTAAGCTTCTGAAAGCTCGCCTTACACTCATCCGACCACCTGAACTAGGCACCCTTTTGGGTTAACCTTGTCATCAGGGCTGCAATAGATGAAAACCTTTCCCCAAATCGATGAAAATAGCCCGCCAAACCCAAGAAACTCTAGATATCCATAGCTAATGTGGGTCTAGGCTAGTCCTTGTCTACCTCAAGCTTCTTTGGATCCACTTGAATACCCTCTGATGATACAACATGACCCAAGAAAGCAACTGATCCAAAACAAACCTCACACTTCAAAAACTCAGCAAAAACTGACTATCTCTCAAAGTCTGAAGGACAACTCTCAAACGCTGCTCATGCTCCTCCCGGCTGTGGGAATAGATCAAAATATCGTCAATGAAGACTATCGCGAATGAATCTAAGTAAGGGTTGAATACTCGGTTCATCAAATTAATAAAAGTTATTGGGCATTAGTCAACCTAAAAGACATCACCAAGAACTCATAATGCCCGTGTCGAGTGCGGAAAGCTGTCTTAGGGACATCGGATGCCCTAATCCTCCACTGATGGTAGCCAGATCTCAAGTCAATCTTTGAAAATACCTTGGCATCTTGAAGCTGATCAAACAAATCAATAATCCTTGACAATAGATACTTATTCTTGACGGTAACATTGTTTAACTAGTGGTAATCTATGCACATCCTCATCGATCCATAGTTATTCTTAACAAACAACACCGGTGCACCTTAGGGCGAGACACTAGGCCTAATAAATCCCTTATCAAGCAAGTCGTGAAACTGCTCCTTCAATTCATTCAACCCAGGCAGGGCCATACGATATGGCAAAATAGAAATTAGATGAGTGCCAGAGAAAAATCAATGTAGAAGTCAATATCCCTATCGGGTGGTATACCAGAAGGTTTGAAGGAAAAACCTTAGGAAACTCATGAACAACAGGCACAGATTCCATAGAAGGGATCTCAACATTAGAATCACGAACATATGTCAAATAGGCCAAGCACCCCTTCTCGACCACTAGCCGAGCCTTCATATATGACATAACATTAAAAGTAGGATGACCAGGAGTCCTTCTCCACTCTAAAAGAGGCAACCCCGACAAGGCTAAGGTCACAGTCTTGGCATGACAATCCAAGATAGCATGGTAAGGTGATAACTAGTCCATCCATAATATATATCAAAATCAACCATATCCAAAAGTAACAAATCTTCATGAGTCTCAAGATCCCCAATCACAACTATACATGAATGATGGACACGATCCACCATAATAGAATCACCCTCCGATGTTAGAAACATATATAGGAGAACTCAAGGATCACTAGACATGACCAGATACGGTGCAAAATAAGATTGACATATAGGAGTTTACAGATCCTTAATCAAATAGAACTGAAGCATCTATACTACAATAGTACCTGTGATAACTGCATCAAAAGTCTCAGCCTCATGCCCAGCTAGAAAAGTATAACATTGGGGCTGGGCCCCACCACTCTAAACTACATCTCTAGGATGGCCTGCTACTGGCTGGCCTTTACCTGTACCGGCCTGACCTCCACCTCTAATACATCTACCTCCACCTCTAGCACTTCTACCTCCACCTCTAGCTGGCTGAGAGGGCGGTGGAACACTCGGTGCCTGAACCATGGCACGGGATATTGAAAGCTGCTTGATGCTCGAGAGTAAAATCTAGCAAAATGTCTTGTATCGCCACAAGTATAACAAGCCCTCAACTGCTGAGACTGCTAGCCCTGACGGTCTGAATGACGACCATGAGATCTGCCAGGAAAAATAGGTGCCCCGCATTTCATGCTAGCTTGCACCCCCCTTTTTATCTCGGAGACTTGATGTTTTGATATTTCAGTTAGAGTGCAAAGCGGAGGAGCTGGGATGGCTCTGGGGCAAGGTTGGTCGAGCCAAACATGAATTCAACGAGTTACAGGCACATGTAAGTTCCCATTTTGCAGCCAAAGTGAGTGTCTTAGCCATGCTTTCTGCTCTTGAGGTGCAAATCCAAACCGTTCATGCGAATGATTCTACACGGGCAAATATGATCGCAAGGCTTTCGTCTGAGATTTCGAAGGTGAAGATCGAGGTGGTGAATGTCCGGGATGAGGTTAAGATGAGAAACACCATGGCAGGAAAAAAGTGGAGGCTTATTTGAAGAGTGTTGCATTTGCTAAAGTTGAACTGAAGAGGGCCCTTGAGAGTGCAAGCAGTAGCAAGGAGCATGTGATGTGCAAATCCTAGAGGGAAGTTCTCAAGGAGATTCACACCAAGGGCTTTGATCGCTTAGAAGAGATCGAGCAGTCCAAAGTGGAGGAGTATGAAGCAAATTTCCTTCTGTCCTATGTTGAGGACCGCGAGGAAGGGGTTGCTGGGCCATAGTCGCTGAGGGGGGATGTTTATTTCCTGCCTTGTTCTTATGTACATAGCTTTCATAGTATGTTGTAAATGTAGCTTTTATTCTATCACCTGTATGTATAAGGGGGAACCACGCAATTTGTATCTTCTGTGTTTCTGCTTGTTAAGATTTCAACCATGTCGATTCGACCTTTGAGCTAGTAGGAATCTTCGAACCCATGGTACAACCCTGAGGTTCGTTAAGCTAGCAATAATGGTCCTTACCTTTTGCCCTTGGACGTATCTTTTTTAAAACTATTTTAGGTTCAATCTCCGAGTCGGGTTTCGACTCGAGCTCAATCGACCCTCAAGTTATGTATTTATGTGGGCTGGTGAGAATGGCTCTTACCCCTTGGGTCAAAATGACCTTCTAAAACTGTGGCCCTGAGGCTTACTAAGCTGGCGGTAATAACTCTTACGTTTTGCCCTTAGACATGTATAGTTAACTATTTTGGGTTCGGTCTCGAATCGGGTTACGACTCAAGCTCATTTTGACCCTCAAGCTTTCAAATTTTAAGCTAGCGACAATGGATCTTACGCTTTAGGTCGTTGCGACCTTTTAGTATGTGGACCTGATGCTTATTAGGCTGACAACAATAGCTCATATGCTTTTCCCTTATGCATATGTAGGCTTTGTTTTCCTCTCATTATGGACTTTTGAAATTTTAAGCGTGCTGCCTCGTTGAGGGCTTACGAGTTTCTAGCCCCGACCCTGAGCCCATGTTGTCGCCGAGTTATTGATGCCAATCTCTGAATATTTCGGCCCATTCTCGGTGGAGGAATCCTTGCTGTGAGAATACTAAATTTTCTTTGGCATACGAGATTCTTTTACAAAACATATTCTTTGATTGATTGGCATAACAACATGTTGTTCTATTGCTGTGAGCCCGGCTTATGCAGACACAGTTCACTTGACAATTTCTCCTGGTACATCATTTTCCTAGTTGAACCCTGTTTGGCGCTCCTCGGTTCTTCTGATTGGCTGACCTTTGACCTCCAGTGTTCAGGGTTAATTGCAAAGGAAGCCTTGTACGCTTGTCGGAAGCCTTGTACGCTTGTCAGATCCTTCTTTGGTCTTCGAGCTAGATTTGAATCTTGATTGCTTTGGCCGATGGCCTGCGCAGAAGTTATCATAAAGTAAAAAATACAAGAAAAAAGGGGGAGATGATTATACCTTAATGGCGATGGCGCTCTTGGATTTTGGAATTTGTTTGGCGGACTCGATATGGTCCTTTATTTGGAATCAGCCGAGGGGTATCTTAGAAGATCGTGTGGACGATATGCTGGGATTCATCTGCTTTGTTCTTTTTGGTTGTTTCTCTTTCTCCAGACCGATTGTTCGTCCGGTCACTAAGGAACTCCAGAAGGTGTCCGCTATCGAGCAGCCAGGCCACTTCCTCCCGGAGTTGCTGGCAATCCTCAGTTCTATGACCGTGCAAGTTGTGAAACTCTCATATCAAGTTATAGTTCCTTCATGAAGGATCTGACTGTATAGGCCTGGGCCATTTGGCGTCCCTAATTTTGCTGATGGCGAACACGATGCCCGATACATCGATGTTGAAGTTGTATTCTCATAGGCGAGTTCCCTCGTTGGCCACGTGTCCCTATCAAATCTGCCTCGGCTGATGAGTCCCTGAGGGTTCAGTCCTTGGTTCCCCAATCAATCATTGCGAGGCGGATTGCATCTCGGGATATTCCTCCTATCTTCGAGGTACGGCTGATACCTCTCTTTGTTCTATTTCGACTCCTTCGCTAGGAGCTTGCTCGGATATACTAAGCCCAAGAGGGTTCCCATCTGGTCATCCTTGACCCTGATCTTTGATTTGTACCGGTTGTGGACGTCCGACCAAGTTACGGTGAGATACTTGATCAGATTCTCTTTCAGCTGCCTTGAGGCCACTGAGCTTCATTCGTTCAGGCCTTGAGTGAAGGCCTGCACTGCCCAGTCGTTGGAGGCCGAGGGGAGTTCCATCCTTTCCATTTGGAAGCGAGATACGAATTCTTTCAACATTTCATTCTCCCTCTACTTAATTTTGAATACGTCGTGGTTCCTTGTCACTACTTTGATGGCACCGGCGTGTGTGAGCACGTGATTTTTACCCCAAGTAAAAGAATTCCAAAATCAAAATAAAATAACTTTTGTTTGCAATTGTGTGACTCGTGTGAAATACCAGTGTTGGTTAATTGGATGAAATAATTTTGAATGAAGATAAAAAGGGAATTAATTAGGAAAATGTCATTAAAAATTATAGAACAAATGCTAGGAAATTTGGAAAATAAAGCAAAAATATCAGAAAATGCAGAAAGTAATAAAATAAATACAAAATTAAAAATACAAAAACAAAACAAAATACAAAAATACAAATACAATAGAAACTTGGGCCAAACGCAAGAAATACATATCAGGCCCAATACAGACCAGGCCCAGTCATTTTGGTCCGGTCTGCCCGACCAGTCTCCCAACCAAACGATGCCATTTAAGATTAAATAATCTGGGCCGTTGATACAACTAATCAACGGATCAGATGAAGCGGTGCCTATATATATAAAACGACGTCGTTTAAGTTAAGTAATCACAGCCGTCCATCTCGCTTGATCAAACGGACGAGG
>MU745074.1:0-33404 GCA_026770625.1 Nicotiana glauca
TTGGGGACGCTCACGGGGTCGGTATTGTGGTTGGGAGCTTTTAGCAAGAACGACCACCGGACCTTGTTGTTGCCGAGGGTTATGACCTGATGGTTTAACAAAAGATCAGGTATTTTTCGGGGGATTGGTTTGGAATTTATTTTGAGGTTGAACAGGTTTGGCAAGAACAATTATTGGACCTTGTTGTGGATGGGACTCAGCAGCATCTGTTTTATCAATGACNTGGTTTCTTTTCAGTCTGAGATAGGGAGGAGCAATTTGGGTAATGTATTTATTGCACCGAAACTATCGCACAAAATCTTGAGCCATGTCGCCTAATGTAGGCCATTTGCCAACATCGTAACGATTATACCATTCTAAAGCTACCCCAGTCAAACTCTTAATGAAGTATTCCAATAACAAATCATCTTTATCCCCGACACCTCTCATTTCATCACAATAGATTTTCAAGTGAGTTACCGGATCTCCAATTTCATCGTACAAGTTAAAATTCGGCACTTTGAACCCCACAGGCAGGCGAATGTCGGGGAACATAGAAGATTCTTTGTGAGACATGTTACCCAGGTCTTCCATTCCTTTTAAGGATAGCTCTTTTGGCTTTGTGGCCATTTCGTCTTGCCCTACTTTTCCTGTGACCTTTTCACTTCCATTATTAAGCTCATCCCGAGGGTTCTTCCCATATTCATTGTCGGGGGTAGTGGATATGACAGGAGACATTGGTGGTGGCGGGCGTGGTGCCTTTTCAGTTATCCAGGCTTGATACATATATACCATGTGTTGTCTCAACATCCGCACTTCCTCACTCAACCCATTATCCAGTCCATCCACCTGTTGTCGGGTACCAGTACCAACCACATCAACCCTATTGTTGTTTGCCATCGCCTTTTGTTGTCGAGAAGAATTACCACCACAAACCAACCACCTTTCTGAGATGACAACATGAAACCACCGTGTTAGCGTTAGGGTATTTTTCTTTCCTTTTCTTTCTTGTTTTTCTGCTATTTTTTTCTTTTTGCCTTTATTGGCTTTTTTTTTTTGCTTTTATTTTTATTATGGTTGAATCCTATGTGGATTGCCTACGTATCATGACCCCGCATGAATTAGACCGAGCGTAGTTCTTGCAAATTAATGCAAAAAATGATGATATATTTTTTTGGTATTTTCGAATTTATTTTTCCTTTTCTTTGAAGGGAAATTACGGAAACAGACTCCAATTATAAACTTGATGTTTAACACTAGATCCCGAGCACATCAAAACTTCACATCTTGGGGCCCGTGGGGCATCATTCGGCATCACCACAGACTTCCACAAGACTGAGAATATTTCAATGTCGATCGAGACTATTTTTTAACAACAGATGGCAATGTAATGACTTATTTGACAAAATGGCTATTTTTGCAAAAATTTCGTTTTAGGAAACTACAAACTAAATGATCAAAACTAAATCAAAATTTCTCGTCCTGGGGCCCATGGGGGGTCATTCAGCATCGCCACAGGCCGACACAAGACTGAGAAGTTTTAATGCCAAATGTGGCTATTTTAGTAACAACCGGCCATAAAATGGCTTATTTGACAAAATGGTTATTTTTGTAAAAAGTGATTGATGGCCCAAACTTGATTTTGTGGGTACGGCCTTTCAACATTTCCGCAAGGAATATTTCAAGGCAGTGCCCACAAACTATTTAAAATGACTCAAAGTGGCTATTCTTGCAAAAATAGCCTTCCAACGTCCTTTTGAGGGACATTCGGCTTATTTTAAGCAAGAATAGCGTCACCTGACTTATTTAAAGCAAAAATCAAAATTTTGACCTTTTGTTTTTTTGCAAAAAGGTGTGGTTGGACCCGTCAAGGGTTGCCTACGTATCTCACACGTGGTGAGAATCAAACCAGCGTAGTTCGGGCAAATTAACGAACTATTTTAAAACAGACCCCTTTTTTTCATTTCTATTTTTGGCAAAAAACAAATAACAAAACTATTGTCAAAGAATTTTTTTTTTTCATTTTTTTTTTTTTTGCAAAACAAACTTATTATTTTTTTTATTATTATTATTTTGAAAACAAGACAAAATAATGATTTTTTTTTATATTTATTTTCAACAAGCAAATAAACAACCCATTTTTCACAAAATAAAAACTCTTTTATAATTTTCCTTTGCTTTAGTAAAACAAATTATTAAAAACCAAAATCTTTCCATTTTTCAATTTTTTTTTTTTACGAAATTTCGACAGAGTTTCGACAGTATTTGGGCATCGGTTTTTCTAAAACAAAACAATTATTATTATTTTTCTCAATTTCACAATTTTTTTTTAAAAAAAAAATCGGCCAGCATACAGGCCCGAGACCAATAAATGCAACACGTAAAATGTATCATGGTAGTCTTTTCATATTTGGTTACCTGTCCTAGACGGACCCAACCCCTGTATTGAGTCCCCTAAGTCATACATGATACAAATAAACGTCCCTATTCTAAGTTCAAAACCTAGTTATATGTTCTAGACTGTGTACCCGAGCGGACAACTCGAGTCGAGGAGGGGGCTACGTACCGGGAACCAAAAGGCCATCCAGCTTAGTAACTTTTCCGGCCTCTTTCTTATTTTAGGGTATTGACACTAACAGGATAGGGAGTTTCAACCAGTAAGCACATCCCCGGAGGAGAGAAGAGAAGGGTTCTCGGCACAGTTTTATATACAATTCAAATAATATCAAAGCGGTAAACATTTAGGACATTAATCATGAATATGTAGGAAAATCAGATATAAACAAATACAATAATTTAACTTAGCTCGAATTCTTGAACCCTGAACCGATGTTCTGGGTTATTATCCCCAGCAGAGTCGCCAGAGCTGTCACACCTCTTTTTTACCGAATTAATACACCTCGGGAAGGGATATAGTAAAGAAAGGAGTTTTTCCACTTTAAGGACAATCGGAACGGGATTTATTTATTTAGATTCAGAGTTGCCACTTGGGAGATTAATGGTGTCCCAAGTCACCAATTGAATCCCGAACCGAGGAAATATGATTCTGTTAACAGTCTGCGAACCAGAAATCCGGATAAGGAATCCTGTTAATCCGGAAGAAGGTGTTAGGCACTCCCGAATTTCGTGGTTCTAGCACGGTCGCTCAACTGTTGTATTTGTTTTTATCTGATTTCTATATATATTTATTTTAATGTGCATTTATTGATATTCCGCTTTATTATTTAATTTTTACAAGAATTGCAACGTCGTGAAAATGTATTTTGGAGCACACCGTACCAGTACGCCTGTGGTCTTTAGCACATTTCGACTTCGTTGAGATTTATATTTGGGTCACATAAATGTACACCCGTACTTGAGAAAGTATATTATTATAAATCGTGCCTAAAGCATCTACGCGTTGATTAACTTCGGGAAAGACTGTGGAATTATCTAAACAGTCCTTCCAATTTCTAATGTTTTATAAGTCATTATTGAGGGCCCCACAATTATGTATTTTATTTTGGCGAGGCTCGTCTCATTTATATTATTAAAAGGCCAAGCCTAAATATGACTAATGTTCTTCTATTTAATTTTTCGTCTCTACAAGCCAATTAATCTACTACAATAAATTTGCATATTGAAATCAAAATCGAGTTTAAACAAAAGGATAGCACATTTAACTGGAATCTAATGTTTAACTCAATATCCAATTTTACAACAGCCAACTAATCTTTACATTCTTAAACTGATTTTTATGGTTTTTCCGATCTCGGACAGATTTGTGCCTTAATGGCTTGACTCAAAATCATCAACTTCAACACCTTTTGGGCTTCAAAAATGAGCCTCAATATAGTCCAGCACTTGTATTAACAGAATACTGATTATTATGATTTAAAGCATCTATTGACAATGTTTTTTTTTATTATCATTTTTGCAGGAAATTAACTAGGGAAATAACTAGGTTTAAATCACAACAAGACATTGATTCAAATTGACATATTTTGACCAAAATTTCTGATGAACTAACGTTTAACTAAAAATCTGATTTTTGTCGCGTCAATAATTCTGAAGAAGCAAAGTCAAATTAAACCTGCTGTAATCTATGCTTCCATTCTAATCTAATTATAAACTAGAGTTAACCTAACAAAATAGGACTAAGCTAAACAAATAACAAAACACAAATCCAAAAAACTAGTTAACTAGCTATTACAGTACAGGGCTTCAGCAGTAGTTATTCTAATTATAGGTCATAATAAAACTAAGCTAAGACTGAAACTAAAATGTTCAATTAATCTTGACTTTAACCTTTCAATTAAGCATAATACAAAAAATTTAAATGAATACAACTACTAATACTTCGAACTACACAGCAATAACAGGAATCCACGCAATTGTTCCAACTACAGCTTCAACATTTATTTTCAGATCAGAATTTACATAAACTCTTTAGTTCAGAGATGAACAGAAGAAGTACCTGGAAAATTGAAGGAAATAAATGAGAATTTTAAACCACAGCAACAGAAATAGGATCAGCAATAGAAACTCACCAGCAATTAACAACAACCTCAATCAACACCAGATTAAATCTCAAATACTAGGGATCCATCAGAGAAACCAGTGAAAATAACCACAACAACTTGACTTAATCAGAAAAACCAGTAGAAAACCACAGTGAGCATGAATTGATAAAAAAAACCAACAGATCAGCCACAACAAACACCAGTTGATCAGTAAACCAGTAGGATTTCTAGGGTTTTTGCGAGAATTGAAATCGAAATTTGGATCTTCTAGGGTTTCAGAAGTTTCTAAGGTTTTTCTAAACTTGTAGGGTGCCAAAGAATGTTGAAATGAGACCCAAGGGGGTCTATTTATAGATTTCAAAATGGAGGGAAAACCAAACTTTGCTAATTTTAGAATAGTCTTTCTTTTATTTTAATTTAACCCTTATTGTTTATTAATTAGTCAATTACTAACCTGTATTTATGGAGAATTACCCTTATTTACCTATCTAGAACATTCTATCTTGGTATATTTCCCATCTTACCCCCACTTCTCTAGAAAATCTACCCTTTTAACCTTTTCTTATGCCCCAAATTACACTTACTCCCCTAGGTTTATTACAATGAAGCCATTTTATGTTCCCAAGTCTGCCCCTACTACTTAAGATTTATTACAATTAACCTTTTTCATGTTTCCAATTCTGCCCTCACTCCCTTAGGTTTATTACATTTAAACCATTTTAGTATTCCCAAATCACCCCTCATTCCTAATTGTATTTATTAACAGCCCTGCCGCTTTTACCCTTTTAACCTTGAATTTGACTATTATTTACAAAACCAACCCAATACTGATTTTCAGAATTAACTACTGATTATTTTATCAAATGGAAAAATAAGCTAATTATTAACCAGCTATAACCAATCGCACATTTATTGTCAATTTAGTCCAAATCTTACAAATATCAAAATTAACAAAACAAAACAATTAGCAAAATTAACCAATTTAACAAACATATGAAACAAACAACAGAAATTGTTTTAAGAATCTAATCAGGATCTATTTTGTTAAACCGTAAAACTAATGTCAACAATTAACAACAGAAAACTATCAAAGATTATTAAACATTATTTATGTATTTTTTTATTATATATTTTTTATTTTTAGTTTCAAAACAGTATCAATCCTCAAGCGGGCAAGAGTAATAACTAGATATCTACCCAAGAATCAAGAATCACACATGCATAAGAAAATCAAAAGGAAAGAAATACTTAGCTTTTTTGTTATTTTCTACAGTTTTTCCTCTTCTTCTTTTCTTCCTCTTTTTCCTTAAAGATACGACCGCGACGTTTATGAAGTCTTTTATGGCCTTTTCTTGAATTTTGGTCACTAGAGTGCTTTGATTTGAGATTTGAGCCACTTCAGTGACTTTTAGGGTTTAAAACCTTTGAACATAGGTTGAGAGTGGTAAGGGAGTGGCTTGGTATGATTTTGGAGTGATTTGGATAGAGTGACGTTCGCCGGGGTTAGGTTTCCGGCGAAATATTTTTCAAGATTTGAGCAGATGTGGAACGATTCGAGGGAAACGGAGTTTAGGGGTGGAAAGAGGAGGTTGAACTACGCCTGTGGTGTGTTTTGGGTGGCGATTGGGAAAAGTTGCGCTTCCCGCCGGTAGGGTTCCGGCGGGGCGGCGGGAGGAGGTAGTGGCGGCTCATAGATGAATGAAGAGGAAGACAAATGAATTGTTAGGGTTGGATTTGTTTATGTATATTAAAAAACCTCTGTTAAAACACAGCCGTTGGATCAATTGAATTAAAGGCTTAGATTGATCGATGCCTATACGACGTCGATTTGGTTAATTCCGGGACTGGACCGGGTGGCCAATTTTGGGCCTAGGCTAATTTGTATCTTTGGGCCAATTAATCCGGATTTCAGCCTAAGTATCATTGTTTTTTATACTTTGTATTGTATTCTGTATTATCTTTTTTCTTTTGTATTTTGTATTTTATTTTCTTTTGTATTTTGTATTTATTTATTTCTGATTTTATAAAAATACTAAAATAAAGACCTAATTCAAGATTAAACCAATTGACTTCTAAAATTCTACTCAAAAACTAAATGCCACAATTATCAACTAAAAATGCTTAAAATTATTTTTTTGTGATTTTTCCTTAAATTATTCTAAAATGCATTAATACCCAAATTGTAAAATTTAATCTCCTAATGCAGATGTATTTTTTTTTGTATTTTTATTTTTACCCTTTTAGTATGAATTAAAATGCAACAATTAACACCAATGTCAACTAAAATCCGCAAAAAATGGTAAAATAATAAGAAAATTATTTATTTGGATCTTTTGGAATAAAATTGCTTGGGGCAAAAATCACGTGCTCACACCTGCCATCTCTATTGGCTGTGGTTGAACTACGATGTCCAACTCTTTTTCAATTCTGTTTCGAGCGTCCACCTCCCTCCTCACTCTGTGAAGTGTTCGTTCAATTTCAACATCAAGAGGAAGGAGATTGTTTGCGCTTCTACTTCTCTGCATTCAAGAGAAAAGTCTTTATTAACACAAACAAAGTGAACTGAAAATTAAAACTTGGATAAATAAATAATAAAATCTCAACTCAGTCAAGTAGCTAATTTCTATGTCCCCGGCAACGGCGCCAAAAACTTGTTGTGACCAAAAACACTCACGCAGGTGCACGTGATCGTTAAGTAATAAAGTAGTGCGTAGAGTATCGTTCCCACGAAGACTTGTAATTAACTGTTGACTGATTCAAACTCAATTAACTTATCTATCCAAGAGATTTTTCATAAAACGGAGATGTAACTAATTTACTACCTAAACTATCATGCAATAATTTAACTATAACAAGTACCCCCAACAAATAACAATTTTCAAATAACAATCAGTAAGAGAGGATATTCTAGGGTCACGGGCTAGTTAACAATCCTGTTGCGTTCTTGGATTAAAATGACTAATTGATTTATCTGGATTGTTGATTGATAGGGTTGATATTACTCATAAGAATCTGTTGAGTTCTTACTCGCCAATTCAAGCTAACTTAATGGCTATGTGTCTATGGAAATAAGATTAACAAGAATGCATTAACAATTCCTGTATTTCAACCAAGCAAGGCAATTAGGTATATGTCTATCCTAATTGTGAATCTGTTCCCCGATGACCGGGTTCAATAACTTTCTCTATTTAATTCTATATGCAATCTAAAGTTCCCACTTTCGAGTTCAACTAAAGATTCGTAGATAGTATTTCACTATTAGCTACTCAGCAAAATAATTAAAAACATAATTAAATAAATAACCCAATATAATAAAACCAACTTCGTCAAATTAAACTTCAAACAACAACATTCATGTTTCACCCATGACCCTAGAACAATGGGTTTTATCCACTCATACTAGTGTTCATCACAATAAGGTTCAATTTCATCACAAAGAATTAAAAAAAAAGGAATCAAAGAAGAACTTGATGGTCAAATCTCCTCCTTGCCTCTTGTCTCTCTATTTCTTGCACTAGACTATGAAAACTTTGGTAAATAATCCTTGGGAGAGCTTGACTTTATATATGTTAAGTGAGATTTCCTCCAGATTTCCAGTTCTACCCCTGAATAATTCTTTCCAGAACTTGGACTAGCGCAGTCGCGCATCTGGGCGCGCTAATGGTCGCACTAGTTAGATGACTTTCTGTAATGGACGCGCTAAAACTAGCGCATTTGTGTATCTGGGCGCGCTAGTCCAGGTCTTTGTTTCCTTACTTCTTTTTCTCGTCTTCAAGCGTACATAGCTCCGAGGGTCTTTCTTGCTCCAAAATAGTTCCAATTACAACTTTAAGGCATCACATCGGTTCCTCATCCTGTAATGTATACTATTCACAATTAGAGCTTATTTTTCATCAATTAACCATATTATGACATTGGAACATAATCAAGCGGGAGCATAAACAATCGTTAAATTACCTAGATTTAGCCTATTATCAGCTTCCCAGAGTTATCTCAGTAGTACCACCAGCAGACCCTGCGGGAGATCCTATCATCGAGGAGCAGGGCGAGGTGCTCACAGCTGAGCCTACCCCGACGGACTTTATGACAGCACCGCATTTCCAGGAGGTCATGGGTTGTATGTTGTAGTTCATGGATTCCATGACTCAGGCTGGTTTATTTCCAGCGGATCTAGCTACATCACAGGCATGGGGGGAGCACAGACCCCTACTGCTCAGGCTCCTGGTCATGTAGTTTCAGTGTATCAGACTGCGCGTACTCTACCCACAGATAGGGGCCAGCCAGTTGCTGCAGTGGCGCCCAACCCAGACCAGCTGCTGATGGCTACCCCCAAAAGTTGTTGGATAGATGGATTAGACTTCACCCTCCGGTCTTTGGGGATGAGCATCATGAGGATGCCCAAGACTTCATACACAGGTACAAGGACAGACAACACAACATGAGAATATTAGAGTCGCATGTGGTTGACTTCACTACTTATCAGCTAGAGGGCAGGGCCCGTAGATAGTGGCAAGCCTATGTTCTTGGCAGGCCAGCAGGTTCTCCTCCCATCACTTGGAGTCAGTTCACACAGTTGTTCCTAGACAGGTATATTCCACCATCTGAGAGGGAAGAGCTATGGTATCAGTTCGAGCAGTTGGAGCAGGGTTAGATGTCGATGACCAACTATGAGTAAACATTTTCTAAGTTATCCCGCCATGCATTGATGATACTTCCTACAGATGCAGAGAGGGTGCGGAGGTTCGTTCCAGGGTTGCATTTTGGCATTAGGACCAACATGGCACGAGAGGTGGAGATGGGGACTCCTTATCAGTTAGTGGCGGAGATTGCTCGGAGGATTGAGGGCTAAAGTCTGAGATGTAAGGAGAAGATGCGGCAGGATAAAAGAGCTAGATTCTCCGAAGAGTTCAGAGGTGCCCCGGCTAGGGGTAGAGGTCAGTTTAGGAGGGGTCAGCCCAGTAGTCCCCCATATTCAGCAGCACCACCTGCTCGGGGTGCTCTAGCGCGCCCCTATTTCAGCGTCATGCCAGAGATTTATTATCGCCCGCCAGCTTTTCAGGGTTCCTCCAGTGGGTATTCAGGTCCTTAGGGTCCTATGATTCTTATTTCAGTGCTATGCTGGAGAGTTCATACCATCCACCGGCTATTCAGGCTTCTTCCCGTGGGTCTACAGGTCATCAGGGTCAGCCATCAGGGTAGTAGGTCGCTGCACCATGTAGTTGTTTTGAGTGCGGAGAACTTGGTCATATGAGGAGATATTGCCCCAGACTTTGGGGCAAGGCAGTACAATAGGGTCAGCAGCCTATGATTTCAGAACTGGTTGCCCAACCGTCTAGAGGTGGAGGGCAGACTGGTAGAGGTCGTCCTAGAGGTGGAGGCCATACAAGGAGAGGTCAGCCAGCTACTGCTCAGTCAGGTAGAGGCCATCCAGCCGACGCTCTAGCCAGATTCTACGCCCTTTTGGCTAGGCCAGATGCATTGGCCTCTGATGCCGTCATCACAGGTATTATTTTCGTCGGCGGTAGAGATGCTTCGGTATTATTTGATCTAGGGTCTACTTATTCATATGTATCATCTCTATTTGCTTGTTTCCTCATTATTTCTCCTTAGCCTTTGGGCACTCCTGTTTATGTGTCCACTCTTGTAGGCGATTCTGTTGCTGTGGATCGGATCTACCAGTCTTGTATGGTCACATTCCATGATTTTGAGACTAAAGCAGATCTCCTGTTGCTTGATATGATCGACTTTGAGGTCATCCTGGGAAGGGATTGGTTATCTCCATATCACGTCGTCCTAGATTGACATGCCAAGATTGTTTTATTAGTGATGCCAGGGTTACCGAGGTTGGAGTGGAAGGGTTCCACAGTTGATACATCTAATCAGGTTATCTCTTTCTTGAAGGCTCGGCATATGGTCGAGAAGGGTTGTTTGGTTTATCTAGCTTATGTTCGGGACACCACTGTAGAGTCCCCGACGATTGATTGAGTTCCAGTAGTTTGGGAGCTTGCTGATGTGTTTCCTTCTGATCTTCCTAACATGCCACAGGATCGCGATATTGATTTTTGTATTGATATGGCCCCAGTCACCCAACCTATATCTATTCTACCGTACCGTATGGCTCCTAAAGAGCTGAAAGAGTTGAAGGAGTAGCTTGAGGAGTTGTTAGCAAAGGGGTTTGTTAGACCCAGTGTATCACCTTGGGGTGCGCCAGTGTTATTTGTGAAGAAGAAGGATGGGACTATGCGGATGTGCATTGATTACCGCCAGTTGAACAAAGTCACCATCAAGAACAAGTATCCATTGACTCGCATTGATGATTTGTTTGACTAGTTGCAGGGTGCGAGGGTGTTCTCTAATATTGACCTAAGTTCATGGTATCATCAGTTGAAGATTCAGGACTCGGATGTTTCGAAGACTGCATTCCGGACTAGATATGGCCATTATGAGTTTCTGGTGATGTCCTTTGGCTTGACCAATGCCCCAGAAGCATTTATGGACTTGATAAAAAAGGTGTTCAGGCCTTATATTAATTCATTTGTCATCGTCTTCATTGACAACATATTGATATACTCCCGAAGTTTGGGGGAGCACGAGCAGCATCTGAGAGTAGTGCTTCAGACCTTGCGAGAGTAGAAGCTATATGCTAAGTTCTCCAAGTGTGAGTTTTTGCTAGAGTCGATGGAATTCTTGGGGCATGTTGTGTCAGGAGAGGTGATTAAGGTGGATCCCAAGAATATTGAGGCAGTTCAGAGTTGGCCACATCCTACTTCAGTGACCAAGATCAGGAGTTTCCTAGGGTTAGCAGGTTATTATAGGCGACTTGTACAGGGGTTTTCATCTATTGCATTTGCAATACCTCTAACTAGATTAACCCATAAGGGTGTTCCTTTCCGTTGGTCCGATGATTGTGAGGAGAGCTTTCAGAAGCTTAAGACACATTTGACCACGGCACCAGTTCTCATATTTCCTTCCGGCTTAGGGATGACTACGGTATATTGTGATGCTTCACGGGTTGGCTTGGGATGTATATTGATGCAGGATGGGCGAGTTATTGCATATGTTTCGCGTCAGCTAAAGGTTCATGAGAAAAATTATCTTGTGCACGATCTAGAGTTGGCCGTGATTGTTCATGCTCTTAAGATATGGAGGCATTATTTGTATGAGGTGTCATGTGAGGTTTATATTGATCATCGCAGCTTACAAAATTTGTTCAAGCAGAGGGATCTTAATTTGAGGCAGCGCAGGTGGCTTGAGTTACTGAAGGATTACGACATCACCATTCTTTATCATCCGGGCAAGGCAAATATGGTCGCGGATGCCTTAAGCCGGAAGGCAGAGAGTATGGGTAGCTAGGCATTCATTCCATCGAAGGAGAGGCCACTATCTTTGGACATCCAGTCATTGGCTAACAGACTTGTGAGGTTGGATATTTTAGAGCCTAGCCAAGTTCTAGCATGTGTTGTTGCTCAGTCATCATTATTGGGGCAGATCAAGGCCTGACAGTTTGATGATCCACATTTGGTGGTTCTCAGAGAGACGGTGCTACAGGTTAGTGCCAAGGAGGTTTCTATCGGCAAATATGGTATTTTGGGACTCCAGGGTCGCCTCTTTGTTCCTAATGTTGATGGCCTGAGATAGAGGATTCTAGAGGAGGCACACAGTTTATGGTATTCCATTCATCCGGGTGGTACAAAGATGTATCGTAACTTGAGGCAACATTATTGGTGGCTGAGGATGAAGAAAGACATAGTGGAATATGTGGCTAGGTGTTTGAATTGCCATCAGGTCAAGTATGAACACCAGAGGTCGGGTGGCCTACTTCAGCAGATACATATACCAGAGTGGAAGTGGGAGCGCATTACCATGTTTTTGTAGTTGGGTTGCCCCAGACCTTGAGAAAGTTTGATTCAGTGTGGGTCAATATTGACAGGTTGATCAAGTCGGCCTAGTTTATTCCAGTGGCGACTATTTATACAGCAGAGAGGTATGCTCGGATTTACATTCGGGAGATAGTCAAGGTTGCACGGTGTGCTTGTTTCCATCATATCAGATAGGGGCCCTCAGTTCACTTCCCATTTATGGAGAGCTATTCAGAGTGAGTTGGGGACCCGTGTAGAGCTTAGCACAACATTCCATCATCAGACCGACGGGCAGTCCGAGCGGATAATTCAGATTTTGGAAGACATGTTCAAAGCATGTGTGATTGACTTTGGAGGATAGTGGGATCAGTTCTTGCCTTTGGCAGAGTTTTTGTACAACAACAGCTATCAGTCCGGCATAGAGATGGCTTCATTTGAGGCTTTATATGGTCGACGATGTCGTTCTCCTATCGGGTGGTTTGAGCCTGGTGAGGCTAAGTTATACGGTACTGACTTGGTGTAAAATGCCTTGGACAACGTAAAGTTGATTCAGTAAAGTCTTCGCACAGCTCAGTCCAGACAGAAGAGCTACGCGGATTAGAAGGCGCGTGATGTATCATTCATGGTTAGCAAGAAGGTTGTCTTGAAAGTCTCTCCAATGAAAGGCATTATGATATTCGGTTATAAGGGCAAGTTGAGCCCAAGGTTTATTGGCCCCTTTTAGGTATTGAGACGAGTTGGGGAGGTTGCTTACGAGCTTGATTTACCCCTCCCCCCAGCTTATCGGGAGTTCATCCGATTTTTCATGTATCGATGCTTCGGAAGTATCATGCCGACTTATCCCACGTGTTGGACTTCAGTACTATTCAGCTGGATGAGAGTTTGGGTTATGAGGAGGAGCCAGTTACCATTATTGATAGATAGGATCGCCAGTTGAGGTCCAAGAGGATTTCTGCGGTGAGGGTCTAGTGGAGGGGCCAACCAGTCGAGGAGGCGACCTGAGAGTCCGAGGAGGACATGCGGAGCAGATATCCACATTTATTCAGCAGCTCAGGTACTTTTCTATGTCCGTTCGAGGACGAACATTTGTTTAAAAGGTGGAGAATGTAACGACCCTACTGGCCATTTTGCTTTTTGGAACCCCGTTCCCTTAAATAAAACTTCCAGAACTTTCTTAAACTAATTTACGATCTGCGGGGATGGTTGGTTCGGGATTTGGAAGAGTTTGGGTTGAAATATGCTCATTTGATTTCTTAAGATTTTCTTAAAAGGTTAAGTTTGACTTTGGTCAACATTATTAGAAAACGGATCCGAATTCTTATTTTGACGGTCCCGGAGGTCCGTGGGAAAAAATGGGACATAGGCGTATGCCCGGAATCGAATTCCGAGGTCTAAGCCCGAGTAACGAATTTGTATTAGAAATTGTTAAACTGGAATTCTAAGAATTTAAAGAAACTAATTAATAATTTATCACATTGGTATTGGGCTCGTATGTTGGTTCCGAAGCCCATTATAGGCCCAATATAATATTTAAATCTCGCCCGCCAAATTTGCGCTCAATCCGAGTAGTATAAGTACGTTTCGGCACGTTAGAGGTGAAGTTAAGAACTTGAAGTTCATAAGTTTGATTCAATTGGTTTTAGGGGGTAATTCATAGATTTAGCATTCTTTCGGGTGTTTCGAAAATTCCAGTGGGTCCGTTTCATGATTTCAGACTTGTCGGTATGTTCGGGCGGGGCCCAGGAGCCCCGAGCGTCATTCGGATGAGGCTCGAGTGAAGTTGGAAAAGTTGAAAAGGGCTAAAGCATCTGGTATCTGTCATAACCGCACATGTGGTCGGGAAGCCACAGGACAGGAATGAAACCGCAGAAACGGCTCCGCAGAAGCAGCTTTAAGACTGCAGAAGCGGTCCCAGCCCGCTTGGCCAATTCCACAAATGCGGTCTCTTCCTCACTAAAGCAGGACCGCAGATGCGGTCCCTTGATCGCAGATGCGGAAATCGCTGAAGTAGTGAGCTTCATTTAATACAAGTTCTAAGTCATTTTTGCCACGTTTCACTCCTCCATTGGCGATTTTGGGAGCTTGTGAGAGAAGACTTCCACCTAGAATCTTGATGTAAGTTTATCCCACCTATTCCTAGTTTAATACTTGTGTCTTAGGTAGATTAAATACTAGAATTAAGGTAAAATCATGGGGTTAGAGCAAAACCTATTGTTTTGATAAAAGTTAGATTTAACCATGAAATTTGTTATGAAATGAATTAGAAATCATATATTATTGATCCTTAGGTTATAGAGAACAACTTCATTCGAAAAATTTCGGAATCCGGGCACGTGGGCTCGTGGTCGAATTTTAGGAAACTTGTGTTAAGGGTTGAGAAATTTCTTAAATAGCTAGAATATGATCTTGTGAGCTTATATTGACTAGTTCCTACCTTATTTTACTAGTTTTGGATCGTTCGGCTCCGAATTGAGGGTTTGAGCTCGTTCTTGGTATTGAAAGTACACTTTGGAGCGAGGTAAGTCTCCTTTCTAAACTTGTAAGAGGGAATTGTCCCATAGGTGTAATAATTGAATAATTTGCTACTAAATGTGGGGGCTATGTACACACTAGGTGACGAGAGTCCGTGCGTAGCTACTATTATGTAATTGTCCGGTTCGTCTAGGACCCGTATCATGCTATACTTGTGAATTTCTATATTTTCTTGCTAATGTAATCACTTAGGATATGCTAGAGACATTGAAAGGAATATCAGCGTACGTATATACTTGTTGAACCCTTTTATGAATTTATTTGAAAATAAATGCGCCTTCATGTATTTTTTTATATTAATTGATATTTGTGGATCGAGTCGATCGCCTCGGTAGAAATAGATGCATCTATGGTTCGCACCATTCGACCCTATGGCGGTGCACAGTTTATTTTCTATCGGATCGGACCGTCGACCTCGGCATAATGTGCATATGATATCTATGTGAAATCTTATCCATGACTTGTTTTGCTAAGTATTGGAAATGTAAATGGCTAACTGAAATATTATTGAGAACATGACTTATTACCTCTTGCTACAAACTGTTGATTATTTGCGACTCCCATATTTAGCATAACACTTTATTATATTATTTGACCCTAGTAAGTATCAAGTCGACCTCTCGTCTCTACTTCTTCGAGATTAGACGGGATACTTACTGGGTACATATTATTTACGTACTCATACTACGCTTCTGTACTTAATTGTATAGGATTTGAGGCAGGTACATCTGGCTATTAGTCTGTTGCGCACCCCTGATTCACAGTCCGAGACTTCCACGGTGAGTTGCTCCCTTCCTGTGTCGTTCAGCAGCTTGATGGAGTCTTTCTTTACTTTTGTTGTCTATTCTATCTCGGACAGTAGGATAGTTTTATTCTTTTGTATATTCTATTAGTTGCCCACAACTTGTGACACCAGGTCTTGGCACACACATTAGTAAACTATTCTTTTGGAGAATTTGTATAGCTATTTTGGTATATTACTGGTTATTTCTTGTTTTAACTTTAACTTAAGAAATTGCTGCAAATATTTGGTAAGAGTAAAATGAGAACTTATTTGGTATTTTTGCGTTGGCTTGCCCGGCAATGGTGTTGGGCGCCATCACGATCCATTATGAAAATGGATCGTGACAGTCTTACCCAAATAGAATATTCAAATTAACTCGCTATGAATAACTCATGAAATTGTCCTTTATTTAATGGGTTAGAAGTTTAGAATTAGTTGTCATTTTAGTGGTTTTTCACATGTACACATGCATGCAAGAATGTACTTGGTTATGGCGTTGCCCTTTTAGGCCTCTGCAAAATATATGTATATTTATGCCCCTTTGTCAAAAATATTAGGTTCACTTAAACTCATTGAAACTAGACTTTTTCTGCCTCTGAAAGTTGGCTATGGCTTTTGCCCCTTTGTATACCAATAACCATAAACACGCAGGAGATTTAATGGAAATATTTTTACCTATTTCAATGTAAGTATTCTTTATTTAATTTCAATAATAAATAATCTTTTTAGATTGCGTAAAATATATCAAAAGAGTCATAAAATTGAAGAGGACAAACTTACTTCTGTTCATTATTTGGCATAGCTCTCCTAGGAATTAGTAATGCATTTACTATGTTTGGAATGTATTAGATTCTTCAACATGTCAAGTTTATTTTGATATTATGTTTTCTTTTGTATTGCTTTCTGTTTCAATTATTTTTTGTTTCATATATGCTCAGACTTTTACTAATTATTAAACAAGTACTTTTTTGTGTTGCTTACATGAAACTTTGCCATCATGTATTTTAACTGTGCGCTTCTACAACAAGAATGTGATCGTTATCATATATTCTTTCCTAAAGATATGTAACCTTCTAATTTATAACATATTTATTTGTTTGCAGATAATTTTGGTCAAGAACTAGTAGAAAAAGGATCAGAAAGAAGACCAAAGACCGCAAATGTAAATAGTTGTAACGTACATGTTGTAACTACTTGGCACTTTATCATCCCTTAATGTGATGCTCTCTTGAACGCAAACAATGTATATTTTGGTCAAAATATATGTAAATTAAGTGTGTATCACTTAAACTCGCTACTTGCAACATTAATTTATCCGCAACTAGATATTATGCAAAGTTAAATAATGTTGGGCCCGTGTCAACCTAGTAGAAAAATAAAACAAGATAATAAAAGTATTAAAATTAGTATACGTTAGTAATTAATAATTACTAAAAGAAAAACAATGTTGTGGTGCTGTATATGTGTGCAGGCAGCGTATATCAAATATACGAAAATAATATATGTAGACAGCTGTCTTTATAAAAATAATTTTAATAATAAAAATACTATGGCAGTAATTTTAATTTTTTGTCTAAAAGTTTTATAGACTTACTTGGGAATTTTGATGGGGATTTACTAGCAGATATTTTCCTATGAAAATCCGCAAGAGAGCTCCTACCTTTAATAAATTTTACCAAAAAGGTTCAAAATGCCCTTAAACTATTGAAAAGGGTTTTAAAATACTTTTCATCCCTCTCCATCCACATTTTTGGCTCACTTATACCCTTTGACCGTTAGGTCAATGCAAAATTAAAAATAATTGTTATTCTTTTTGTAAAACTTTAAAAAAATTAATCTTTTTTAAAAGCATTGTTTTTGTAAAAACAGAAAAAAAAAAATTGTAAAAACAGAAAAAAATATTTTTAATAAAATATTTTCTTTATTTAAAAACTGAAAAAAAATATTTTCAACAAAATATTTTCGTTTTTGAATTTTTTTTATAAAGCGAAAATATTTTTTTCTTTAAAAAAACTGCAAAACGAAAAAATGAAAAAAAAATATTTTATTAAAAACATTTTTATTCTGTTTTTACAAAAAAAAAAAAAATCAGTTTTTACAACAAAAAAAAATGCTTTAAAAAAATGAAAAAAAATATTTTTTGTAAATCTGAATTGTTTTTTGTAAAAACTGAAAAAAGAAGAAGATACTAAATTAGTGGACTATTAGTGCATTAGTTTACAAAAACAAAAATATTTTGCAAAATATTTTTTTTAAGTTTTACAAAAAGAATAATAATTATTTTTAATTTAGCATTGACCTAACGGTCAAAGGGTATAAGTGAACCAAAAAGGTAGATGGAGGGCTATTTTTAGCCCAATAGGTAGATGAAGGATATTTTTAAATCTTTTCAATAGTTTAGGGGCATTTTGAACCCTTTTCCATAAATTTTATACCAAAAATTTCACGTGAATTTTTAGAATTTATTACGAAACAATTGGCAAGAAGATATGGCAGCTCTCACATAATCAAAAGGAAAAATGATCGTATGGCATTAAATGAATATAGTATGCGTAGATTTTGCATTTAATCTGCTTTTACTGTACATTTCAGTACCTTAAGTACTTCTATGCATAGTTTACAGTTTTGGTAGCTAATTTTCTACGAAGTTGCTTTAGTTAGATAGCTTCTTCCTACTGTTTCAACTGTTTCTATCATGCTGCAAGTTCCTCCATTCATAGTCTTTTTCTGAATTTTTTGTATAGGTATATTTTTCCCCTCTTATTTAAACTAGCTCATTCCGGTCATTGTAAGTTAGGAAGCTGCTAGGTAGCCTTTGTAATGCACTTATGTTTGCATTCCCGCCGGCAGTAGGAACCAAATATGATATAAATAAAACCAAGCAGTATATTCTGACTATGAAATTCAAACCTTAAATTTTGAAGTATCCTTTCTTATTATTTTCAAAATTTTCAAATATCAGTCTAAATTAAGTAAAAGTACTTTTACATCAGGATTCTAAAATATTTTGCTCTTATAAGTGATGATTTTGTTGTGTTTTTCTTTAAAGAGAGTGAATGGGAAATGAAAGACGTACCTATTGGATTGCACATCTTCATCTCACTCTTTCTTTGTCTATAAATTTATAGGCTTGACCTTATTTTTAAGAGATGGAAAATCTTAAAATTTCTTCTCTTTTCTATTTGCATTATTCAAATAAACATAACTGTCAAGTGTGATTTGCTCCGTCTTTTGAGTTCGTTGGTATCCTGCAGTTCGTATTGCCAGTGTTGCAGGAAGGTTTATTCCGTTTCATCCTGGAAGGATTTAATCTATTACCTTGGCAACATCTGAGGGGGTTAAACTTCCTTAAGGACGCAGAAGCAAATTGTGGGCTTGGAATATTTCTTATAATTTTTCTTTTAACAGTCTTTCTAATTTTGTGTTTTAATACAGTAGCGATAACAAGCTTAAGGAATTTCAAAATTTATTTTTGTGTTGAGACGGCTGATAAGAGGAAAGATGAAGTAAACAGTATGATTACTGGTTTGATATGGACTATGGAGAGAAACGACTAAATCGAAACTGATCCGAAAAGCACTTAAACTTACCTATGGCTGGCAGACGAAGAGAAGAAGAAGAAGTAATCTTTCACTCCACGGAATTATATTGGGTTCGTCGTCACTGGACAGCGGTAAGTCTATACATTATTGGGCCAATCAGAACTTTCAAATTCCTTAAATCTATGGGTGGAATTCTCAGATGTTTAGACTATGGTACTCGTCCAGAATGTTGAACATCACAATTGAAATATTCGAGAGTTTGACGGCATCGCACATAAATCATCAAGGAATATGTTGTCTTTTCCGAAGGACTTAATTATTAGACATTTATATAGTGCTCTAAAGGGACAAAGCTCTGGAACATCAGACCTAAGGAAATTGAAGATTGGCACAAGTAGTACTGTGATCAAGCTAATTAAATTTCGACGTTTGCTTATCACAAATGCTTCATGGTTTCATCTAACAAATTTTTGTCCAGTGAATTTGTTTTTTTACCTAATGGCCTGCTAATATTAGGCATCTCTTGGAAAGCAAGTGAAGAGAAGAAACCATGTGTTTCGTGATTTTAATTTGTTCCAAGCAGAATGATTCAAATAAGTGATGGTACGTAAAAACTGACAACAATCGGGTTATGATTTCTTTACTCTACTGATTTTTTGAATAATCTACTATCCTATAATACTAGGGTAAATATTTATTATGTGATGATCTCATATTATAAATTTAAAAACTGCATGCATAATTAGGAATAACATGTGTTTTGCTATTCCCTGGGTAAGTGAAAATTGTATAATTTATTAATATATGCAATTTGGAGACATGCATACATATATGTGGATGGTTATTTTCAATGTTGTAAGACATGAATTACGCTTACAGTAATACTTGAAATATTCTTGAGATCATGAGTATAATATATGTAAAGATGAACATATATGTGTTTGATTAGAGAAAGAGATCAAAATGTTTAGTGTTATAATGGTTTAGTTGAAAATCATTTGAAAAGGGAATTAACATTTTCGTGATTTTCTACACCCGTTATGGAGAATAAAATCTTTGTGATTTTCTACTCCTGCTTCGAGATCAAAATATCCGTGATTTTTTACTCGTTCATTGAGATTAAAGTCTTAGTGACTTTCTACTCGTTTTGGAGATTAAAATCTTAGTGATTTTCTACTCTAATTTATTATTCGGTTTGAAGATTAAAAACTTCACCGTTTATTAAATTTGATTGTATCAGATGTTACTCGGTTTGAAGATTAAAAGCTTCACCGTTTATTAATTCTGAATGTGTCAGATTGGTTTGAAGATTAAAAACTTCACCATTTATTAATTCTGACTCTGTCGTGACACAAACAATTGTTCTTGTGTTGGCTCAACAATGTAATAGGGGCGTCAAATATGAATCTCCTTTTGAAGAAACATGTTTGGAATGTGATATTATTTATCAAACGACGGGCCCTTAGTCACTCCAATCTAGTGGAATTACAAAAAGAATAAAATGTTAAAGGAGATGATGAATGCTAGTTGATATGTTCTGGTTTACCCAAAACTTCTGGGGGGGAGGGGGGGAAGCTATGCTTACAGCTAACCGAATACTCATTCGCATTCCCCATAGCAAGACACAATCTATTCCATATGAAAAATAGAATGAAAGGAAGCCCAACTTAAATATTTTAAAGTGTAGGGGTACTTAGCTAAAATGCAAGTTACTAAACCCAAAAGGGTTAAGATCGGACCGGAAATTATTGATTGCGTTTTCATAGGATATGCAATAAATAGTAAGGCATATCATTTTCTGGTTTATAAATCAGAAAATCCCAAATTCGTATTAACACGGTAATCGAATCAGATAGTGCTAAATTCTTTGAGAACATTTATCCGTATAAAAAGGAATGTGAGTCATCTAATGAAATATATAAGCGACCTCGGGAAGATGAGAAGGAAAGTACACCTAATGAGGTGAATCCAAGACGCAGTAAGACAACTACTTCCGTTGGACCAGATTTTCTGACATTCTTGTTAGAAAGTGATACATAAACATTTAAAGAAGCAATGTCTTGCTCGAAAGTACAATGTTAGAAAGAGGTAGTCAATAGTGAGATAGAATCCATATGAAGTACTCATACTTAGGAATTGGTTGATCTTCCTCCAAATAAACCTTTGGGTTCTAAGTGAATTTTCAGAAGGAAAATAAAAGTTGATGGTACTATTGACAAATATAAGGCAAGATTGATTGCCAAAGGATTAAGACAACGAGAAGTTCTTGATTACTTTGATACATACTCGCCGGTAACGAGAATTCTATCTATTCGGATGGTAATATCATTAGCCACCGTGTATGGCCTTGAAATCCATCAAAAAACATCCTTCTTAAATAGAGATTTGGAGGAAAAAATTTATATGGAACAACATGAAGGATTCGTGGTTGCTGGAAAAGAAAGATGGTGTGTCGACTTGTTAAGTCACTTTACAGACTAAGACAAACACCCAAACAATGACATGCGAGATTTGACCAAATAATATTGTCAAATGGTTTTAAAAATTAATGAGTATAAACAAATACGTTTACGTTAAGAATACTTCAAATCTTATAGTCATTATTTGATTATATGTAGATGAAATGTTGATGAAATATTTAAAATGTGGGGGCTTTTAACTTATGCATGACAAAAGCCAATATTAGACGTAATGTCTAAATGATATAATTTTTGAACCTCATTGGTATAGTAATTGGTAAATTCATCAGTTGTTTAGTCTTAGTGATGAGTAGTAATGAAACTACAAATTCGAAAGTTGTTTACGTGCCTTTCCTGAAATGATTTATTCTTTCTTGAACATTTATAATGTTTAGCTCTTTTATAAAAGAGTGTAACCTGGAAGGTTGTGACTTTTCATAAAAAGTGTGCTTGTATGTCATGTATAAACATAATTGTTCATAAACGAACGTATTAATACGTTGGTCTATAATGAGGTTAACCAACCGATGAACATGACCAAAATTTATTGAAAGTTGGATTTGTTTCATAAATGAAGGTGCTATAATTTGCATATTATATAGACGTATGAATAAATAGCATAGAAACACTTGAAAATGACGGAGTGATTGCGAAATATGTTACATATTAAAAGGTTGTGGACACAATTGATGCCAATAATTCTTGTTATTGTTCTAATATATTATTGCTCTGTTAAGTAAAGTCAATAATCTGATATGCAATCGAAAGTCGAGGCGTATTAGTCTACAACATAAGAAAGTTTACATTAAACTTTCATGACAATGAAATGAGTTTTGAAGTATACTCCAAATTATGCTTTGCACTACAATAAGTATATCTCGATAATAAAGGGGTATAGTGATGCAAATTAGATCACTGGTTTAACCGATTCTAAACAGCCAGTCGAGGAGCGATGTCACGAAAATCGTTCAAACAAATGTACATTGACCGCTCTACAGTGGAGGTTGAGTTTATAGCCTTAGAGAAGTCCAGTGACAAAGTTGAGTGGCTCCGGAATTTCTTGGAAGATATTTCATTTTGGCCCAAACTTTTGGCACCTATATGTATAAATTGTGATAGTCAAGCGATAATAGGAAGGGGTGGGAGCGTTATGTATGACGAAGACATAAAACCGTTAGGCAACTACTCTCTAGGGGAATTATCATAATTGACTATGTAAAGTCAAGCGATAATGTGTCAGATCCACTTATAAAAGGCCTAACTAGAGAGGTAAACGAAAGATCATCGAGAGAAATGTGACTATGGCCGAGGACAAGCCATTATGCCGGTAACTCTATCGAGAAGACTGGAGATCCCAAGATCTAGGTTCAAGGAGCTCAAACAAAGTCACTAATGGTGGTTCAACATTGTCAAATAAAATTTATTTTTTGGTCCATTCTCGTGATGAGACAATGTTCAGTACCAAGGATAAAGAGTTAATACTTTTTAGTGGTTTCTAAGTTTGATAAAGGGTATATCAAATAATGTATCTACGGGATAAAACGTTTAGGAATCACCTATGTAAGTGTGAAGTGTAAGCCGCTTCAAGGAGAATTCTGTAAGGCCAGTTCTCTACGCACTTATGAACTAGGTGGTGTTCATGGATGAAAAGAACACAACATTAAGAACCAAAGACGGTTAAGGGTTGATTGTGTGACTTATGGCTGTCTAGGTATACACCAAAGCTCGACGGTTCAAAGATATCAATTCTACCGATTGATCGAGTATATCCGACCTAAGTTCACTACGGAAAGTTCAAAGGGAAACCTACTTATCCAGATGCGATTAATCCTTACTTTCGACTCACACTGTATTTTCATGCATGTTTTTACACATATGCCCATTCCCCATTCATGTGGTGGATTGTTGCTTTTTTCTTTAAAGGGTGTGAATGGAAAATGGAAGAGGTACCTTTTGGATTGCACCTCTCCATCTCACCCTTCGTTTGTCTATAAATTTACAGGCTTGACCTTATTTTTAAGAGATGAAAAATCTGAAAATTTCTTCCCTCTTTTCTATTTGCATTATTTTCAAATAAACGTAAGTGTCAAGTGTGATTTGATCCGTCTTTTGAGTTTGTTGGTATCCTGCAGTTCATATTGCCACTGTTGCAGGAAGGTTTATTCCATTTCATCCTGGGAGGATTTAATCCATTACCTTGGCAACGTGTGAGGGGGTTAAAATTCTTTAAGGACGCATAAGCAAATTGTGGACTCGGAATATTTCTTATAATTTACTGTTTTTTCCTGTTTTTCTTTTAACAGTCTTTCTAATTTTGTGTTTTAACACAGCAGAGATAACAGATTTTACAGGGATGACAGAATCCTCCTAACCACTTAATTATATTCTCAATAATATTTTGAAAAGTACCTATACTTAGTTTTGGACACTACATATGTCAAAATAAAAGAAAAGAATCTTAGTAAATTATGCATTTTCTGTAGTTTAGCCAAATCAAATGTATCCTACTGCCTTTGTATTGCATACTGATCAATCAGAGAGCATACGTCACCTAATTGACCATTAACGGAAAACATACTTTTCGATTTGAACCGTAATACTGTAGTTTGAATGACCTCTCTTGACCATTTGAAAGGTTTAGTGGAATCTTCTTTACCATTAATTGTTTTACTTTTCATATTGAAAAATGTGAGTTTGAGCAGATGATAAAATCTTCTACTACCATGATTTTTAGCACAACTGTAACAAATTGTAGCTTCCAACTTTTCCTCTTCTCTAAGAAGTTTCATCTGATTTGCTGTGATACTGCTCCTCTATTTGAGAGTGACTATTTCTTTTTCTTCTATATTAATTTAAGAAACCTCTTACGTACTCCGTGTGGGTAGTTACCAAGAACTTATAATTATACTGTTCTCTTTGAGTTATACTTCAGGTATTTTGATGATCCGACCGGTCATTTTAAGAATTTACGCCCCGATCCTCTATTAACTGCATTCCCCATATTTTTTTTCTGCTATGGAGAGTTGCCGGAAAAAATTATTTGGAGTTTCGGAGAGTTTTGAGACACTTAGTCCCTAAATGAGAGCTTAAGTTTTAGAAATTTGACCGTAGTTGGAACAGTATGAAGGCGGCTTCGGAATAAAATTCCGATAGTTCTGTTAGCTCCGTTGGGTGAATTCAAGTTTATGAGCGTGTTCGGATTGTATTTTGGAAGTCCGTAGCTAATTTAGGCTTGAAATGCCGAAAGTTGAATTTTTGAAGTTCTCGGTTTAATAGTGAAATTTTGAACCGAGGGTCGGAATGGAATTCCGGAAGTTGGAGTAGCTCTGTAGTGTTGAAGGTGACGTGTGTGCAAAATTATAGGTCATTTGGATGAGGTTTGACAGACTTTTTGATCTAAAGCGTATATTGTGAGTTTTTGAAGTTCTTCGGATTGAATCTGATGCTAATTGGTTGATTTGATGTTGTTTGAGGTGTTTTGGAGATTTGTATAAGTTTGAATAGTGGTACATGACTTGTTCGTGCTTTTGGTTGAGGTCTCGGAGGTCTCGGGATGATTTCAGATGGTTAACGGGAAGTTTGGAGTTGAGAGTTTGCAGCTAAAGCTGCTAGTCTGCTGTCATAACCGCACCTGCGGCTTGGGGACCGCAGGTGCGAGCTCGCAGAAGCGGTCCAGGTATCGCAGATGCGATTGAGGAGAAAAAGGAAGTTGACCGCCAAAGCGCCGCAAAAGCGGCACCGCATCTGCGTAGGGGTAATCGCAGGTGCGGAAAAGGCCTGTTTAATGAAGTGTCGCAAATGCGACCAGGTCTTCGCAGAAGCGGGATTGCAGGTGCAGTCCCTTGACTGTAGAAGCGGATTTACTGGGTAGAAAAATCAGAAATTCGAGGGTTTAGTTTCAAAAAGTTAAAAATCGATTGGGAGCTCAGGAGAGGGCGATTTTGGGAGGAATTTGAAGAGGAAATCAATGGGTAACGATTCCTAATCCTTTTCTAGTTGTATTCTTATAATCTATCTTAGTTCCGTCATTTAATTTCAGATTGAAGAAGAAAATTGGATAAAAGTTGGAAGAACGTTGTTAGACCTAGAATTCGAGTTTTGATTGGGAATTTAACGCGGGATTTGGATAATTTTGGTATGCATGAACTCATGAGAGTATGAGGATCTGAAAATATAAATTTTACCCGATTTCGAGATGTGGGCCCGAGGGACGTTTTGGTCATTTTACATAATTTCGCATATTAGCTTAGAATTAATTCGTTGAGTTAGTTACTTGAAGTGTTATTTACAATAGATTTGGACCATGTGGAGTCGAGTACTCGTAGCAAGAGCATAGTTTCACGCTGATTTTGAGCCGGTTCGAGGTAAGTGGCTTGTCTAACCTTGTGTGAGGGACTTTCCCTTAGAATTTGGTATTATTGATATTTGAAATGCCTTGTACATGAGGTGATGAGTGTGTGCTTGTGCTAATTGTTGAAAATCCATTTTTTTTGCTAAGTAATTAAAATTGTGTTTCTTCTCCTGTTATTACTACTTGCAATTTAAACCTGCTGTTAGCTTAGGGAAGCATAAGTGACTGACTTGCTTTATTTTCTCAAACTACTTTACCTGAATTCTGTGCAGCATGCTAGGCTAGAATTTCCTATTTGCCTTGATATGAAATTTGACATTTGATGAATATTCCTCATGTTGTTGTTGTGTATTTACATTTGGGACTATGGATGTGGGATTCCGGTAGATCCCCTTTGCCTGTTTATTTGGGACTACGGATGTGGGAGTCCGATAGATCCCCCTTGCTTGTTTATTTGGGACTACGGATGAGGGATTCCAGTAGATCCCCCCTCACAGTTATATGGAACTATAGGACTGCACCCAGTAGATTCCCCCGGTACTGGTATTTATATTTGGAACTACGGATCGGGATTTTCGGTAGATTCATGCGCACTGTTAGTTGGATTATGGGACGAGATACCGGAAGATCCTTCAGATATATATGATGGACTATGGGACGGTATCCCGGAAGATCCACTTGATAGTTATACTTGAGACTACATAATGGTATCCTGGAAGGTCCCCGGGTGTTTTCTCTATGTTAAGTTGTATTCTTTCTTGTGACTTCCTTGTTACTATTATAGATTTGTCCTACCTTATATCCTGTGTTATTTCTTTCTATTGTACTTGATTATATTGTCCTTTCCTATACTGTTATACATTATTTTTCATTTAAGGTCAGTAGGGCCCTGACCTTCCCCGTCAGTACCCGACCGAGGTTAGGCTTGGCACTTACTGAGTACCGATGTGGTGTACTCATGCCCTTTCTGCACATGTTTTTCATGTGCATATCCATGTAATTTCACTCATTCTTATCACGCTTGAGGTGAGGTGCTTGTAGAGACTCCAAGGTATATTTGCCGCGTCCACAGACCGAAAAATTCCTTTATATTCTCTCTTTAAGTATTAGCCCTTTTGTATTTTTCTTTGTTAGACATTCTGGAGTTAGATACTTCGTCCCTTTCTATTCTCTCTTTAAGCTTGTGTTTCGTGAGATTTCGGGTTTTGGGAAAATGTTATTGCTTTTCGAGAATTTGTATTGTATATGCCGAGCAACATCTTAAACACTGTTTCATTTTGTCATTTCAGTTTTTAAAATTACTTATTTCCACAAATTGGTTAATTTTCCGCATTGTTAGGCTTACCTAGTCGTAGAGACTAGGTGCCATCACGATAGTTCACGGAGGGCGAAATGGGGTCGTGACAAGTTGGTATCAGAGCTCTAGGTTTATAGGAGTCATGAATCACAAGCCTATTTATTACAGTCTCGATGATCGGTATCGAGACGTTTGTACTTATCTACAAGAGGCTATGTAACTACTAGGAAAATTCCACTTCATTTTATTTCCTTGTCGTATGGGATTTTGATATCATAATTGCTAACTTCTGTCTTCTATTCTCTCATAGATGGTGAGGACACGTGCTACCCAAGATGATCAGGCACCCGTGCCTCCTACATCAGCCATCAGAGGCCAGGGCTGGGGTAGAGGTTAAGGACGCTCACGCGGTGAAGCCAGAGCACCCATGCGAGCTACCACTAAGGAGCCACCAGCAGTTCCAGTCGGAGCCCAGGCACCTGATATGCCTACTGCTACTACCACTCCAGCACTCCAAGAGACTCTGGCACAATTCATGAGCATGTACACCACTTTCGCTCAGGCAGGGTGACTTCCTCTTGCTGCAGCTACATCCCAGGCCGGGGGAGGAGCACAGGCTCCCGCCGCCTACACTCTTAGCAGCGAGTGCATGTGGATCAAGTCCCAGAGATTATTCTGTTACAACCTGCAGTCCTACATCAACCTGAGGATAGGGCAGCGACTTTCGAGGATGAGCAACGGAGGCTTGAGAGGTTCAAAAAGTACAAACCTCTTGTATTCAGTGGTCTAGCACCAAATAATGCTTTGGGATTTCTAGATGAGTGCTGCCAAATTCTCCGTACCATGGGTATATCAGGATCGAGCGGGGTTTCCTTCACTACTTTTTAGCTTCAAGGAGCCGCCTATGAGTGGTGGCGTACTTATGAGTTAGACAGTTCGGATGAGGCAGCTTCCCTGACTTGGACTCAGTTTTCAGATATGTTCTTGTGAGAGTATGTTCCTCAAAGCCTCTGGGACGCATGGCATGCAGAGTTTGAGCATTTTCTCCATGGTACTATGACTGTCTCGGAGAATGTTGTCCGTGTCACGACCCTAAACCTGAACCTGGTCGTGATGGCGCCTCTCATGAAAACAAGGCCAGCCGACACTTACCCATTTCAGTATTTAAGAAATTCAACAATAAGAATTAAATCTTAAACTCAATAAAATCCCAAATAATAAGAAGTTAGCCATACAGTTTGCGAAAATAAAACCCAACTGATGTTATTAACGCCAATACCACACAAGAGGGGGATGATTTGTGTGGTACCTAATTTTCGCATTAGAAGAACCTGGTTCTTCTAAATGTTCTAACTACAGCAGTTTGCGGAATAATAAGTATTGAAAGTAAAGTGCACATAGATTTTTACGTGGAAAACACCTGGCTCAAAAGGTGAAAAAAAACCACGACCTACTACTAAGTAGGATTTTCCCAAACTTCACTAAATCACTGAGCCAGAAACTGCATTTACAAAACTCTTTGTAAAACTAAGGATTAACTCTAATCCCAGTGTAGCACATAGCCTCAACTGTTGTGACACCTTCAAGTTAACTCTAACTTGAATACTCAAAGTACTTAATATAATTGCTTCTAAGAAAGCTGAAAGGTACAATATTAAAACCTACTACAATTGAACTAGACTTAGAACAAACACAATGATGAAACTGGTTCTTCTATCTTAGTTCATGTAGCTTCAGACGTGCACACTTGTATCTCGCATATATTGCTTGCAAATCAGACTTGCTCTTTTTGCTCTCAAATATGGTTAACTTCTGCGTATGTGCATTACCTGTAAAAGAGAACAACTTGGTTATTTAATAGATTAGCATTTAGAATTTGATCGAGACTCCAATGCTTATCCTTAATCGATTTGAGTCCTTAACCAATACTAACTCCCATCCTTATCCTAGCTTAGGATTGTGTTCTCTTGTCATAAGGAGACTGTCCTCCTTAGAACTCAATGCAACCTTTTCGATTCCATTCAGAAGACATTTGTTGCGCAATCTTCAATACATATCTTCCTCGCGTGCCTTCCATATGCAATGGTTATGACTAACTGTGTCTCCCAAGATGGACCAGGTCCTTCCCTGAGTTCATTTGTCAATCTTCAAAACTTTAACTGAACTTGGGCCAACAAATTCCCCCTTTTTGATGATGACAAACTCTATGCTTTTAGAGATCAGAAAACCTGTGAAACTTAGCTGAAATATCAACACTTAGAAAATTTTCAATTTGTCATAAAGGGCCAGATTAAGTTAGGTCATAAACATCAGTAGTTCAGATAATGAACTTAATCACAATATCTTCCCCCTTTTGCCATCATCGAAACTTTGCATAACTAATGTGAATCCCAGTAATTTAATTAGTACTCATGGCCACTGGGGCAACTGCAAGTGAACACATGCTTTAGTTACTCAAAAATCAACTCATCAAAAATACCTATTAAGAACAGAATTAACAAAAAGCAAGAAAAGCTGCATTCATTGATTAGTGGGGTGTTTCTACACAGCAGTCCACAAAAAGAAAAACAAAATTACCAAACCATGAGCAAAAGATAAACAGATAGAATCCCAAACTGGGTCACTGAGGGGGGGTTCTAGACTGGTTCACACTAGGACAGGGCACCTAAGGCTTAGAAGAGCTGGAGGGTTGGGTTTGTAGCAAGTTGAGCATCTGTTGAAGCATTCCTTCATTTTTCTCCTTCTCCTTAGCAAGTTCAGCTCTCAACCCATTCCTTTCTCCCTCCAATTCAGCAACTCTGGCCTGAAGCCTTGATATCTCAGCATCTTTTGCCCCAACCTCCTGAACTAAGGCTCTGACCTTGCTATTCACAGGAGTTTTTGCTGAAGAACCAGGTTCAACAGGAGCTGTACTGAGCATATAATCACAAGCTTGAAGGGTTTTGCTGCCAAAATGCTCTTTGCTCGAGGCCATTTCCCACTTTTTCAGGGGAACATTCAATCGTCCAAGAACAGTTGTCAAGATAAATCCATAGGGAATGTCATGAGCTTTTGAGCCATTGATCGCCCTTTCAAGCAGCTTTACAATAAAGGCAGGCTAGTTGATCTGCTTCCCTTCACTCAAACATTACATAAGTACCAGATCCATGTAATTTGTTGTATGCCTTCTTTCATGTCTGGGCAGAAGGCATTTGTTCACAAACTCAAATAGCACTTTGTGGTCTGGCCTCATTTCACTCTTCTGAACTGCCCTGGCCTTAGGTACCTCTTCATCAGTTGGGTGTCACAAAAGTTCCTTGTGATCTGAAGATCAGTAGGCAACCCATCCAGGCAAGGCCACCTCTGCCTTGTGTAGTCATCATATCCCTCACTAGGGATGTCTAGAATCTTGCCCAGCTTTGTTGCATTGAACTTCACTTTGACACCTTTCACTTTGCTAGTCACCAGCCCATTCTTTACTGTCCTATTTTCCATGAACTCTACAAGCTCTTTCCTGGCCAATTTTTCATCCATATGAAGGACCATGTCCTTCCAACCATGTGCTTCTAGTGCAGTCAGAAGCCTTATCATACCTGGCTCATCCAGGTCCTTGAGAAGTCTCCCTTTCAAAATCTCCCTCTTGCCAAACATGGCATATCTGTCATGTTCCTTCTCTGACTCTTCTTCCTCATCATTACTCCATTCATCATCTTCTTCATTAATTTTCACTTGTTTTCCTTTTGCAGCTGACCTTGTTCTTTTGGCAAAAACAGGTTCAGCAGGCTTGGAGGGCTTCTTGACAAGAAATTTTGGATCCCTTGGATTTGGTAGTAGGAACATTCACAGTAGTAGTCTTTTCTTGATGGACCTGCTCCATCTCTTATTCTTCTTCAACCACAGCCTCCAAGCTTTCACCTAACTTTGCTTTCCCTTTCTCTTTTCTCTTTTTCTTACTTTCTTCTAAAGCTCTTTTCAATTCTGCTTCACTTTCCTTGACCTTACTTCTGGTAGCTCTAACCCTAGGAGCAGATTTGGGTGATGATGATTTGCTCTTCTTGGTTCGTTTAGATGCAGCAGGGGTCCTTTGTGAGGAAGCCTTGCGTTTCTTTGGGTCATAGCTGGCCCCCAGTTTCTTCAATAAGTCAGCCAAGTTCTCCTCTCCAGATCAACCAGGTTCATCTTGTTGCTTGCTCAGATTCACCAACCCCTCAGAAGCCTCACCTGATCCACTTCCCCCTGACTTCGAGACTCCCTCTTCCCTATTCCCACAAATAGATAGCACCTCCTTCCTTTTTTTCTTACTTAATTTTGCCGAATCAGTCCCAGACACATCTTTTGCAGCCCCTCTCAGAACATACATACTCTCTACTTTTTGAACTACATCAACAGGAATAAAGAATGTATTTACCTCTTTTGGGGTTTCTTGATATGTGACAGTGTCAGAAGACCCAGGTTCATCTCCTTCACTGGCAGAGATGAAATCATCAGATTCAGAGCTAGAATTGGTTTCTGTTGCTGAGACTTTCCTTTGGCTGGACTGTAGTTTTTCATTCAAGGATTTCCTCAGGGAACCAGTAGCTACAGTTTTCTTGCCAGCATTTTCTGGCGCCGGAATCTAGGTTTTGGGGTTTCGATTGGTGGTGTGGAAGATGAGGTGTTAGGTGAAACAGGTGATGGAGTACCAGGGGTGTCTTGGGGATTTGTCATGGTGAAAGATTTCTGAAAACTCTAAGAAGATTTTGATTGTGTGAAGAACGTTGGAGTGTTTCAGAAACGAGAGAGAGAGGATGATCAGGGGTTTTTGTAAAGAATGACGGTTATGGAGTGATTTTTGGGGTTTTGAAGGGGATAATGATTACTCATAACCTGTAGCCTTTTCAGAGGTCATATAGAGGTCTAATCAATTCCGGTCTCCTTAGAGATTAATTATAATTGCTAAAATTTAGGAGAAGGTTCCGTTACATTTAGACTTCTAGTCTCAATGAAACTGGTTCAATTTGCCCAACAGATAGAATTATTAGGACGTTTGGTATATCTAGGACTCTTGCTCACGATTGATAATTAAATTTTTCTAATTGTGCAAAGAATAGAAACATACCTGAACTTTTTCATGAGCATAATTTGATGAACCAAGTTCTTCAAATGAAACTTCTCTTGATTATGCCTCAAATGCCAAAAAAGAAAACTTGTAAGAGATTAGTGAGTCGCATAGACACATGTCACAAGAGTATACTATTTACAGTATGAAACTGAGTAGGAATTAGTCTAATATTCACAATAATTAAGAACTCCTAGCCAATTTTTTTTATATATATATTTTCATTAAACATTCTAAACTGGACCTTTTAGGTGATCTTAATCATCCCTAACTTGAACATGTTCCTTTTGAAATTTTCTCTACTCAGTGCCTTAGTGAAGATGTCAGCTATTTGTTTATCAGTAGCACAGAATTCTATGGAGATTAGCCCTTTCTCATAGTTGTCTCTTAAGAAGTGGTGTCTAACATCTATGTGCTTAGTCCTTTTGTGATGAACTGGGTTCTTTGTCATACTAATTGCACTGGTGTTATCACAAAATATTGGTATGCACCCTACTTCAATTCCAAAGTCTACCAGTTGTTGCTTAATCCACAGTAATTGAACACAACAAGAAGCAACAACAACATATTCAGCTTCAGCAGTAGAGAGAGCCACTAAATTTTGCTTTTTGGTAGCCCGTGATACAAGAGAAGACCCTAGGAAGTGTGCCATACCTGAAGTGCTCTTCCTATCCACTATAAAACATGCATAGTCAGCATCAGCATATCCAATTAAGTCAAAATTGCTACCTTTGGGATACCACAGAC
Source organism: Nicotiana glauca (assembly GCA_026770625.1). Taxonomy (NCBI): domain Eukaryota; kingdom Viridiplantae; phylum Streptophyta; class Magnoliopsida; order Solanales; family Solanaceae; genus Nicotiana; species Nicotiana glauca. Next base: position 33,130 of record MU745074.1, read on the forward strand.
ACAGATCAGTTGTGCCTTTCAAGTATCTCAATATTCTTTTGACAGCTGTCAAGTGTGACTCTTTTGGATTTGCCTGGAAACAAGCACAAAGTCCTACACTGAAAAAAATGTCAGGCCTGCTGGCAGTAAGATATAAAAGTGAACCAATCATACCCCTATACAACTTTTGATCAACTGATGAACCTGGTTCATCAATATCTAGCTTTGTGGCAGTTGCTATAGGTGTATCTATTTCCTTGGATTCTTCCATTTTAAACTTCTTGATTAGTTCCTTT
>MU745074.1:35769-56526 GCA_026770625.1 Nicotiana glauca
TATTCCATTTTCATTACAAAATTCAGCAAACTTTGAATTTTCAAATTTAGTTCCATGATCAGACCTAATGGATGCAAGTTGATTCCCTAATTGTTTCTGGGTTTTTCTAACAAAAGCAGTGAACATTTCAAATGCTTCATCTTTAGAAGTTAAAAATAGCACACAGGTAAATCTATAATAATCATCAACAAGCACCATTACATATCTTTTACCACCTCTGCTCATGGCTCTCATTGGACCACAAATATCCATATGAACCAGTTCCAACGACTTAGATGTACTTACCATTTTCTTAGGTTTGAAGGATGACTTACCTGCTTCCCCATTGCACATGCCTCACAAACTTTGTCTTCCTTGAACTTGATATTAGGTAACCCTATCACCAAGTCCTTGGAGACTAATTTGTTCAATTGAGTTAGACTGGCATGACCAAGTCTTTTGTTCCAAAGGAGGGATCATTAATTAACACACTCAGGCAAGTGAGTTCATTTTCAGAAAGAGTTGACAAATCTACAATGTAAATATTGTTAACTCTTCTTCCCTACAAAACAATTTTGTCANCTGTCTTTACTATCTTTCCAACTCCTATTATCTCACCTTTATTTCCATTTCCAAAGGAGACATTACCTCCTTTAAGGTTCTCAAGTGAAAGGAACTGGTCCTTGTTACCAGTCATATGTTTTGTGCAACCACTATCCATGTACCATATTTGGCTACTCCCCTTCACTTGGACCTGCAAAAGAAAATCATGGGTTAGTCTTAGGAACCCAAACTAGTTTGGGTCCCTTTCTATGGGCAAAAGGATGAATTAGATTTTTCTTTGCCCAACCAGGCAGTTTATGCTTTTCTTGAACAAAGGCTTTGTTCTTTTGACTGGCCTTTTCTTTTGCATTACATTCATCTTTGTAATGGCCAGTCTTACCACAGTGTGTGCAGATCTTATTCTCAGGAAGAGTGAGGTACTTGTTTTTTGGAATCCCATTTTGGAGCTAGTTTCCCAAAACCAAGTCCTCTCTTATTGCTACTATGATGTTCTTGCAGCCAGGAGAGTGCATCGGAAGCCTTGTTCCATTTGCATGTTCTGTCTAGTTCATGCTTTACCTTTCCTAAATCTTCTTTTAGGACTTTAATCAATTCATCTTTCTTGTACAGTTCATCTTTCATTTTTCCTAGATTTTCTTCTAGAGTGAGAAATGATTGATCAGCCTTTTTCTTTCCTGTCCCTAATTTCAGTTTACTATTTTCAGATCTAAGTTCTAGGATCTTGTTTTCAAGTTGATGAACCTGGTTCTTCAACTCAGTATTTGTGTTGTCACTTTCATCAGCCCTAGACTCTAACCTTTTACATTTTTCTTCTAAGATAACACATTCCCTAGACAGAACATCCTTCTCACTGTTTATTATTTCGGACTCATCTATGAAGTCCATCAGTAGATCAGCCAATTTTTCTTTAGACAAGAACTTAATCTTTTCTTTAAGGTGTAGAATACTTACCTCCTGTTCATCTTCTGATTCTCCAATGGCCATAAGAGCTTGCTCATCTTCAGCTTCATTTTCTGAGTCCTCATCTGATGTTTCTCCCCATGCTGCAACCATAGCTTTAGTTGATCCTTTGTTCCTTCTTGGTTGAACCTGTTCCTTCTTCCTGTTTCTTCTATCTGCTCTTTCTTTCTTCCATTCAACCTCCCATTGAGGGCAGTTTCTGATGTGGTGATCAGTCTTCCCACACTTGTAACACCCCTCATTGGTTTGTTTCTCAGGAGCCCTAGGTTTGTTGAATGTTGTTCCTTTTGAAGGACCCTTTCCTCTCATAAGATATTTCTTGAAATCTCTGGTTATCATAGCCATTTCATCATCTTCAAGATCTGATCCTTCTGAGATTCTGAGAGCTAGACTTCTTTCTTTCTTTGGAGCATCCATCTTCATGGTTTGCCTTCTCAATTCATAGGCAGTCAGATTTCCAATCAGTTCATCCAATTTCAAGGTAGCAATGTTTTTGGATTCCTGAATAGCAGTGATTTTGCTTTCCCAGGAGATTGGCAGAATTCTAGTTAGAATCTTCTCCACCTTGTCTTCTTCCAGGATAACCCTTCCAAGAGACTCAAGTTCATTTGTCAGTGTAGTGAACCTGGTATACATCTCTTGGATAGTTTCTCCATCCTTCATAGTAAAATTCTCATATTGAGAATACAGCAGTGTTCCTCTTGACCTCTTCACCTGAGGTGTTCCTTCATGAGCCACTTGTAAAGTGTCCCAAATCTCCTTGGCAGTAGTACAGCCTTGAATCCTGCTGTACTCATCAGGACCAAGTCCACACACTAGCCATTTCTTAGCTTTAGCATTTTTCTCCCATTTCCTTAGATCTTCAGCAGTACAATCTGCTCTTGTCTTTGGAACATCCAATCCTTCAGCATTCTTCTTGGTTGTGGCTAAAGGACCATCAGTGATGATATCCTAAAGCTCATAGTCTTCGCCCGTGATATGGTCCCTCATTCTATTTTTCCACCAGGAGTAGTAGAGGCCATTGAAGAGAGGAGGCCTGGCAGTGGATTGCCCTTCCCAGTTCCCAGGTGGTGCACTCATGTTGATCTTTTCCTAAGGTGTTAACCCCTTCAAGGATAACCTGCTCTGATACCAATTGATGTTATTAACGTCAATATCACACAAGGGGGGAGGGGTGATTTGTGTGGTACCTAATTTTTGCGTTAGAAGAACCTGGTTCTTCTAAGTGTTCTAACTACAGCAATTTGCAGAATAATAAGTACTGAAAGTAAAGTGCACAGAGATTTTTACGTGGAAAACACCTAGCTCAAAAGGTGAAAAAAACCAAGACCTACTACTAAGTAGTATTTTCCCAAACTCCACTAAATCACTGAGCCAAAAACTGCATTTACAAAACTCTTTGTAAACCTAATGATTAACTCTAATCCCAGTGTAGCACACAGCCTCAACTGTTGCGACACCTTCAAGTTAACTCTAACTTGAATACTCAAAGTACCTAATACAATTGCTTCTAAGAAAGCTGAAAGGTACAATATTAAAACCTACTACAATTGAACTAGACTTAGAACAAACACAATGATGAAACTGGTTCTTCTATCTTAGTTCATGTAGCTTCAGACGTGCACACTTGTATCTCGCATATATTGCTTGCAAATCAGACTTGCTCTTATTGCTCTCAAATATGCTTAACTTCTGCATATGTGCATTACCTGTAAAAGAGAACAACTTGGTTATTTAATATATTAGCATTTAGAGTTTGATCGAGACTCCAATGCTTATCCTTAGTCGATTTGAGTCCTTAACCAATACAAACTCCCATCCTTATCCTAGCTTAGGATTGTGTTCTCTTGTCATAAGGAGACTGTCCTCCTTAGAACTCAATGCAACCTTTTCGATTCCATTCAGAAGATATTTGCTGTGCAATCTTAAATACATATCTTCCTCACGTGCCTTCCATGTGCAATGGTTATGACTAACTATGTCTCCCAAGATGGACCATGTCCTTCCCTGAGTTCATTTGTCAATCTTCAAAACTTTAAATGAACTTGGGCTAACACCAACATAGCCCGACATCGGAGTGTCACTAGTCATGAGCATCTACTAATTCTAAAAAAAGTCTTAAAATTCTACAAGGCTAATACAAAGTCGCTAATAAGGGAAAAAATGAGATAAGGGGGAGAAACACGGGACTTCGGACACCAAGCAGCTACCTCGTGAACTTCGAAGTCTGCCGGGAGCTCTCAACTCTCACTAGCAGGACCAGCAATGCTTGAATCTACACACGGGGTGCAGGGAGTAAAGTGAGTACTCCAAATTAGTGAGTAATCATCATAAATAAAGACTGAGAAGTATGAAATGACGTAAGGCGCATTACAGGCTATAATGAAGCATTAAAAAGCCAATAAAACAGTGAATCAGTAAAGATATGTAAAAATCATTTTTGTTCAGTTTAAACTTCATGCAATGCCTTTCTAACATTTAAGCAACAAATGACATGCAAATAAGGAAGATAAACACATAAAGGTTTGCCCCTCGGGCACAATATCGACAAATCCGCCCCTTGGGCAATATCTCATAACAATACCAACCCCTTAGGCTATATCTCACATCGTAATGGGTACCCGCGCTCACTGGGGGTGTGCAGACTCCTAGAGGGGCCCCTTACGGCCCAAGCGCAATATCAAGCCATCTCGTGGCATCATCACTAGGCTCTCGGTCTCATATCAACAAGCCACTTCATGGAGTACTTGTCTCGGCCCTCGGCCTCCTAATCATAATTAGTGTATCACCGCTGTGACGTGCAACCCGACCCAAAAATATCCTCACAACACAAGCTATCGGTCTTACTCAGTCAAAATTACAAAAGCCACTCGGGCAACAGTAAAACATGATGCTCATCCCAAAATATCATTTAATATATTAAACAAAGTAAACATGGCTGAGTTATGAAAACAGTAGAATATAGTAGTCAAAACAGTGAGGAAATATCAATAAAATCCCCTAAGGGTTCAAATAGTTGGCACGAGGCCCAAATATGGCATTCAGCCCAAAACATAATGATAACAAATAGATTTCAGTCAAATACGTGGTAAAATAGTCGTTCGGGACGGACTAAGTCATAATCCCCAATAGCGCACGACCCCAGACTCGTCATCAAGCATGTGCATCACCTTAGTATAGCACAACGATATGCAATCCAGGATTTCATACCCTCAGGACATCATTTACAATCATTACTCACCTTGATCTGGTCCAAACTCTAGCCCGCGATGCCTTTTCCCTCACGAATCAACCTCCGAATTCTCCAAATCTAGCCACAATTAGTACATAACCATTAAAATATGTTAAGGGAACAAAGCCCACTCGAAAATATCCAATTTACATAAAAAATCCCAAAATTTCTCAAACCCGGCCCTCGGGCCCATGTCTCGGAATCCAATAAAAATCACATCAATAAAATCCTCATTCACTCACGAGTCTACCCATATCAAATTTGTCAAAACTCGACCATAATTGGCCATTCAAATCCCCAAAAGAAATCTTAAACTTTTCTTCCATTTTCCCCGATTTTCACTCTAATTTCTCAAATTAAATGATGAAATTCAAGACCCAATCATAGAATTAAACCAAATAGGAGCGAAGAATACTTACCCCAATAGCTCCACTAAAAATCTCCTCAAATTCCACCTTCTCCCGAGCTCTCCAATGGTTTTTATGAAATTGGACTTAAACCCTCGTTTTAAACATATAATTTGTCTTCCCAGATTTTTCCGTAATCGCGATCGTGGAAACATCCTCGCGATCGCGAAGAACAATTTTGATGCCTCCATATATTACTCTACGCGACCATGTTAATCAACATGCGAATGCGATACACTGATTCCCCTGAGCTACGCGATTGCGACTGCCCCTACGCAACGCGAAGAGTAACACCTGATTCCTCTGCCACCTAATTTTCTTCTACGCGAACGTGTCCTGGCCCTCACGTTTGCAAATCACAATCTCTCCACTAATCGCGATAGCGATCTTTCTTCTGTGATCGCATAGAACAATTCTTCACCCTGCCCAACTGAGCCTACTGTCACACCTCCTTTTTCCGCTAGCTTTTACAGCTTTTACTACACCCTAGGAAGGGATATAATAAAGAAAGGAGTTTTTCCAATTTAAGAACAATCGAAACAGGATTCATTTTTATTTAAGATTCAGAGTCGCTATTTGGGAGATTTATGGTGTCCCAAGTCACCTGTTTGAATCCCGAATCGAGGAAGGGTTTGACTCTGTTTAACAGTCGCGAACTAGAAATCCGGGTAAGGAATCCTGTTAACCCGGGAGAAGGTGTTAGGAATTCTCGAGTTCCGTGGTTCTAGCACGGTCGCTCAACTGTTGTATTTGGCTAAGATTTGATTTTAATACATGTTAACCTACTGTGCAATTTTAAAGTTATTTACCGTTTTTATCAATTATTTTATTTAAGAAAGTGAACATCATTTAAGAACATGTTTTTGGATCACGTCACATGAAATGCACCCAGATCCTTGACACATTCTTATTCGATGTTTTCGGATTTGGATTTGGGTTGCATGAAATGCACACCCGAATTTAGGAATGTAAGATTATTTAAAGCGCGCCTAAAGAGACTATCGTATTGTTATCTTTTGGGCAGGCCGTGAAATTTGTTAAACAGCCCATCCAGAACTCTAAGTATTTTGGATTTAGACAATTGATGAGGGCCCCGCATTTTGTATATTTATTTGGCGAGGCTCGTCTCATTTTATTTATTAAAGTCCAAACTAAAGTAGCTAAGTTTTCTACTTTTGTTTTGTCTCTAAAGGATCAATTAATCCACAATCATAAATTTAAATCTTGAATTCCAGTCCGAATTCAAACAAAAGGATAAAACCTTTTAGCTTGAACCCGCTACGTAATTCAAGACCCAAATTTATGTTCGCAATTTAATCTTTGCACCCCTAATATGATTTTATAACCTTGGTCTTCGAGCATTTGGGCCTGGAATTTTGCTCCAGTCATGGACATTACCACCCACGCCATCAAACAGACCTTGGGCTCGATTCCACAGCCTATTTGTGAGGCACCCAAGTTCTTAACAGTGTAATTCCAGATTCTAATTATTATTTTTTTATATTTATTTATTTATTTTAAAAAAAATCAATCACCAAAACAAAATTTGCCTCAACAGAACTAATCAGTTAACGTTAGAACCAAATTTATATGTATTCATAGTGTTCGAATTTTAATTAAAGACTGCAATTTCATATTTTGGACTTATTCTTCATTACCTATTAGAATCATTTTAAACATGAAACTTGAACTAATGCCATTGCCTTTTATTAGAATTCAACGCTAAACAGTCATATTACAGCTACTTAATAACCATATGAAGTAATTCTGACAGAAATTAACTAAGCTAACCATTACATACCATACTTACTTAATACAACATTGTTCGTTAAATTCGAATATACCTAAGAGGTAACAATTCAGTAGTTCTATATAATTACAAAGTGAATTCGAGCACTTCTATCTACATTAAGGCAGATTCAGTTAATTAAGAATGTTATTACATACTACAAAATAGCAAATGAAAACAAAGCAGTCTATTGTAGCAAAAGGCTTCATCAAACTTGATTTTACAATAGCGTAAGTGCAGTAATTGAAACTTCACACTGCCAGGGGTAAAAAAGTACCTGATATTTAGACCAAAATGAAGAAGAATTAGAGACCAACAACAATAACAGGGCAACAGCAAATCAGCGATCAACTTTCAACAGCACATGGATTTTTTTTAAAAACCAAATTGAACCAATATGTTGAAGAAAACAATCACATAATCACACTGGTTCAGTAGGCATCAATCGAGCTTGAAATTGAACCAAAATTAACACATCGAGCTGCTGAAATTTTAGGAACTTAAACAATACAAACTCAGCTCTTTACAAAATCAGAATAACTTGAATTTTAATAGAACAGTAAATGATTTGGGTTTTCTATTGATTTTTGTAATGTTTTTAGATTTTTGGAAGGAATTTAGATCCAGAAGAAGAAATTAGGATCTGAGATTTTAATTTCTGATCTGGAATTGAGCAGATATTTTGGGGGAATTTTTGGGGTTGAAAACTTCTGATTCAATGCACTATTCATGCCTATTTATAGAAAATTTTAAGGTGCAACTTCAGATTTTTATTTTACCTATTAGTCCCTACTTTATTTCCATTTTAACCATCTATTTTCTGACTTGTTAAACAAGTTAATACACCTATTTTATTAAAACTTACACTAAAACCCATTCTAGAAGGTTCTAGTTGCATCTACCATGTTCCTATCCTTTTGAAATACCTATTCTACCCTCACTTGCATTCTCAAATTACCAATTTTGATTAAACTACCCTTTTCCCTTACCCAAATTGCCCTTCAACTAAGCTGTAATTACCATTAAACTACTTTGCTATTTGAAAAGTGCCCCTACCTTACTTTTGAAATTACTGCCTCTAATTCTTTTCTTCTTCTTTATTTTTATTATTATAGACTGACTATGATTACTAATCTTAAACAGCTATAACCAAAATAATGGCAAAAATTCTAAGATTCAATCCAATCGATATTAATTGCAACCAACAATATAGTAATTATACTAATGAATCATCAAAAATCATCACTGAATTCCTAATAGAACCCATGAAACAGAATTAACAATGAACTAACTAACAATCAGAAGACATTACCCAACAATCATCAAAACAGGATCATAAACCAACAATGATTAATACTAACCTATTATGAATTAAGCCAATCAGAATATGAGAAATCCCAATTTATATTTAAACTACCCAAAAGCTATAAATGTATGAACGAATTAACCACAATTTTAAAAGAAAAGGAAATAGTAAGACACTTACTGATTTTTGCCCTTTAATCCGATGGCTCTTAATCTTTGTTATGGTTATGTATTATTTGGACCCTCGTCATCAACTTGAACTTTTGAAAACCCAAAAAGGGTCCAAAATCTTCAAGACCTTGATCCAAAATTGGACACTCTGAGCGGATTCGGGAACAACAACTTGAGGATTCATGTGAAGGAACATGAAGGGAATACGGGGTATGAGTTTGGCAGGGTTTGGGGTGGCGGCGCCTAGGGTTTGAGGAATTTAAGGTGTTTGGTCGATCTTTGAAGAAAACTGGTTGAGGGTTTGAAACAAGGAGATGAAAGAGAGGAGATGGCGTGATTTTGGGCGCCATTGGACGTCGGCCGCCGCCGTGGGGCGAATTCTGGCAGGCGGCATGCGGTGGTCATTGGCTGCGACTGGTGAAGTGTACGAGGGAGGGGACAGTATCTCCATTTTAGGGTAAATGTCTTATTACAGACATATACTCTTAATATCCATTGTTAATTCGTGGCCATTGGATCAACTTAAAATGAATGACCAAGATTGGAAGATGCTCCAACGACGTCATTTTGAGATGGGGCTAGGGTTGGACCGGGCAGGGGTGATATTGGGCCTAGGGCATGGGTATTCTGTTTGGGCTGTCCTGGGTAGAATTATTGGACTTTGAAACAACTTTTCTTTCAATTATTTTTCTCAATTTATTCTCTTTATTTGTTTCCTTCTTGTATAGATTTTTGTATTTTTTACTTTGTATTTTTACGATTTTTGTAAAAATTAAAACAAAACCTAATTAACTTCTAATATTTTAAAAATCAAAAAATGCAACAATTGTCAATTAAAATTGTAAAAATAAAGAAGAATCATTTTGTTTGAATTTTAGGAATAATTTGCTTAGGGCAAAAATCACGTGCTCACAGCTGCCCCTCTTTGCCCGGAAACACGAAGAGTTTTCGTGCAAAGATAAGTGAGCGATAATGAGGGATTTTTGCCCGTTTGCATATTCTGTGTGAAGCATTTTTGAAAGATTTTGACCGCACCATGCTTCAGAGGTTGCCTACATATCCCGGGCTAAATAGGAATCAGGTCAGTGTAGTTCAGGAGTGTTTGGTACCTGGGACTACCGGAAGCTGTGATTTCATTACTGTTGTTGCTGTTACTGCTTGCTGAACCCCTTATTACACCATGTAAAGATAAAAAGAAGTTAGCCTAAACTATGCTCTATGAGTTACAAGAAATCATATCTATGCCTTAAAACTTGGTCTTGTATTACCTTGAACTTGCATCTTGTATTCTTCCAATGGAATTCTGGTTATTGCCTTGGCGATATTTTGAAATATGTGTCCATTCTTCAGGTGGACTCCTGCTTACGACTGCTTGAAAAGGTATTCCCTTCTTCTCCAGGCGGGCTCCTGCTTGTAATGCTCGAAAAGGTATTCCCTTGTTTTTCAGGTGGGTTCCTGCTTGCGATTGCTTTGAGAAAGTATTCCCTTGTTCTCCAGGTGGGCTCCTGCTTACGACAAAATAGACAACCAAAGAAAATTTTCTGCCCTAGTATGGTGGCTGGGAGCCTCGTGTTATCAAATATTTAAAAGCGAAAATTTGAATTGTACTTCCCTTGTTCTCCAGGTGGGCTCCTGATTACTTAATTTGGAATGTATTCCCTTGTTCTCCAGGTGGGCTCCTGATTGCTGCATTTGAAAAGTATTCCCTCTGTTCTTCAGGTGGGCTCCTGCTTACTGCGTTTGAAAAGATATTCCCTTTATTCTTCAGGTGGGCTCCTGCTTGCTGTCTTTGAAAAAGATATTCCCTTGTTCTTCAGGTGGGATCCTGCTTGCTAAGTTTGAAAAAGATATTCCCTTTGTTCTTCAGGTGGGCTCCTGCTTGTATTGTTCGAAAATGTATTCCCTTGTTCTCCAGGTGGGCTCCTGTGTGCTGTCTTTGAAAAAGATATTCCCTTGTTCTTCAGCTGGGCTCTTGCTTGCTGAGTTTGAAAAAGATATTCCCTTTGTTCTTCAGGTGGGCTCCTGCTTGCATTGTTCGAAAATGTATTCCCTTGTTCTCCAGGTAGGCTCCTGATATCCAGGTGGGTGCCTGACGGCTTCAACTTTGAAATGTATTCCCTTGTTATCCAGGTGGGTGCGTGACGACTTCAACTTTGAAATGTATTCCCTTGTTATCCAGGTGGGTGCCTGACTTCAACAGAATAGACGAACAAAGAAGATTTTCTACCCCAGTTTTGTGTCTGGGAACATGGATTATTTTACCAACTATTATAAGAATTTGAAAGCTAAGTCCTGTTATCCAGGGAGATCCTGACAACTTCCTAAATTATTTCTTCTAAAGGGATTACTTCCACTACATTTGTTATTAAACATCTTAAACGGGTCCTAACAACTTCTATTACGACTTCTACTATATCTTGTTATCTAAACAGACCTTAAAACTACGTCCCATTATCCAGGAGGGTCCTGACAACTTCTATTACAATTTCCACTGTGTTTTGTTCTTAAAACTACGTCCCATTATCCAGGAGGCTCCTGAAAACTTCTACAATTTCTACTATATCCTGTTCTTAAAACTACGTCCCATTATCCAATAGGGTCCTGACAACTCTTAATTGAAACCTATCTTAGACATGCAAACTTTGGAATGAACTTATATTCCTTTTTATGCCAAGTTATGTTTCTCATGATTGTTTTGACATTTAAACTAAGTTCCATTTTCCAGGAGGATCCTGAGAGTTTCCAGTTATACCTGTTCGGGTCCTGCATTTCTTTACGGAGGATTTCTCCAAAACATCTGCCCCTATTTCAATCAAAGAAAATCTTGTCAGTTTTAAATGTGGTGGTTGGTTTGTGGCATTGAACTTTGATGACGATTGCTTTTTCACTTCCCATGATAACTGATTTCCACTTGAATGCCTTGCCTGTCTACTGACTATCCATTTTCCCCGCCGTCCTTCTCACAGAAAATACCTCTTCTCTGTTTAAACCCGCATCCTTTACGGCCTGACATTTACCAATTCCTTGTTTTCATGAATCTCAAAGCACAACAATTTCCATCTCACTCGAAGTGTATGTTGCTCTTTCTTGACGGATCCTACTAGCTCCGATCTTGAAGTCTATTGTTCCTTCACTTTCCATGATAACTAACTCCCAATCGAGGACTTTGTTTGTTTATTGATTAACCACTTTCTTTGTTACCCTTGACATAGAGAATATTTCCGATCCGTTCACCGCCCCTTCTATCTTTGTTGCATATTTCATAAATTGATATGTACTAAACCCTTGTATTCCAAATGAATCTTCAAAGCATGTCAATTGCCACCCCCTCAAGGTGTATATTGTTCTTTCTTGACCCAACCACTTGCCCTGGCTTTGCTCCTTCACTTGTTATGATAACTGACTTCATTTGAAGACCTCAATCATTCCTTGACTGACCATTTCCTTTATCAAAATATGCCTTTCCTCCGTTCTAGCCCCATACTTTCATTTGTTGTATTGTTCCTGAATTGATACTTGCCAACCTTTTTGTCTCCCATGAACCCCGAAGCACTTTAATTGTTACCAAATTCAGTGCACATGTTGCTTTTTTTTATTTAAACCACCGTCCTTGTCCTTGAAGTCTATTGATCCATCGCTCGCCATGATAACTTTAATTTCTTTTTGGGAGATCTTGATTGTCATTGGTGTCAATCCTATTATAGGACATTCTTTTGATCTGTTCACCCTCGCCCTTCATCTGTTGTGTTGTTCATGAATTGACGTATACCGAATCTCTGTATTTCACAAGTACCTCCAAAGCATGTTAATTATTGCTAACTCAGTCATGTTTGATGTTATTTCCTGATTTATGATAATTTGATGTGCTGGCCAGATCCCATTTGTGCAATTGGAAAGCTTGGTGGCAAATTTTGAAGTCATTTCTTTACTTGTTATGACCAGACAGAATCAAGAAGAGGGAAAACAAGGTGGGAAGAATAGAGTGAAAGAAAAATGGAAAGAGACGATTCCTATAGAGTAATGACCCGTAGGATGTGGATACAGACTCTAGCAACCTTGACATGCACTTGCAGCCTTTTCTGTATAGAAAATCTGATGTTCAGCTCTTGTTGCAATTTTTGCCGTGAAACTGGTCTTCAGTGCTCCATTTGCCCGATCTGGTTCGTAATCCTTAGTCGACTTGTAGTGTCCATAGGATTTTCACCATCAAGCCTCTCTCATTTTGATTTTTCTCTCAACTCACTGTCGCCTTACGGTGCCCGTGAAGGTTTTCACCAATAAGACTCTCTCATTTTGATTTCTCTTATCTTGGGGTACCCGTGGTGGTTCTCATCATGATGACTCTCTAATTCTTCATTTTTCCTTTGTTTGGGACTGGAGTGTTGCCCCTGATGTGATTCACCTTTGCTCGCTTGACTCGGCATTTCTTGAAAATCGGTTGGAAGGTCTTTCTTTGGACCGTAATGTAGCTTTTGGATGGGTTTAAAAAGAAGGGTATAAAGGCTCAAGATAATTCCACGTGGGTTAAAGAATTACAACTTTCAGAATCATTATTTCTGTAACAACCATAACTTCTGCCCCAGTTTCCTTCTTGGGGATTTTTTGGGTTTTCTTTTGCTGTGATTGAACCTCCGTGAGGATGCCAACATACCCTTTCGGGATCAAGTCAAACGTAGTTCAGGCAACTACATTTGTTGTTGCGATGTTTTCCTTACTTCCATTCTTCTTTTCTTTTTTCATTTTCTTTTCCTTTCTTTTCTCTTTTCTTTTCTTTTCTTCCTTTCTTTTTTCTTTCTTTTCTTCTTTTCTTTTTCTTCTTTTCTTTTCTTTCTTTTCTTTACTTTCTTTTCTTTTCTTTTCTTTCTTTTCCAACTGTTTTTCTCTTGTTTCTCCGCTTGATTTCCCGCTCGCTTCTTGAGTTTTGTTTGTTAATTCCGAAAGAGGGACACGAAAGAAAATATAATAAGGTTCAACGGGATAACAAAGGATAAAGTGTTTAGATAGCAGAACAAAATGCCTTCGTCATTCCAATCTTCAAAACATACCAAGTACAAAAATGCCTTTTGATTGATTCACATATTTTCCTTCTGTATATGCCAATTCCTAACACCATTAGTACCATGAACGGTCTCTTTAAACTTGGGGCATTCTTGCCTTTGGCTTTAAACCGATGATGCATGATTCATTTCCACAGTATTTCTTTATGTTCTATTTTCCTCAGTTTCACTTGATTCAAGCTTCAAAGTATTCCAGTATGTTTTTATTTCTTCCGAGTACCCTTACATCTTCAACATTGTTTCATTGCTAAACTGATTTTTAAATCAGGCCGAGAATTATGCATGTCGTGCCACTAGAATCAGCATGAAAAGATTTGATTAGAAATGAAATGACTAGAAATGTCAGGAAACAGAGAATTGTATTTGACTGATGGTGAAAATGGTTGAAACAACAAAACAAGCAGACTAGACTAGAATTATAAACCTAGATGGCACTAAACAAGCGATTATTACTAAACAAAGCCAAGTGGAAAAATAAAAGGGTTTGACTCCTAAGACAATGTCCGGATTACGACCCTGAAATAACTAGAACAACAGAAATGACGCTCAAAATAAACCACCAAAACTCCACTCTGGGTGACTGAGAGATGGAGCGGCTTCCCAATTGTCACAGCCGGCATCTTAGCCACTAATTTTCACATCAATATTGCCAAAACTATTATTTACTTTGATCAACAAGTTCCCAAGATAAATTGCAGGCTCCTTGCCATTATTACTGACCACAATTACCACTTCTCGGATCATTCTTTCTATTTCCCTTTTCAAAGAACGACAGTCTTCAATGCTATGCCCCTGGACATTAGAGTGATACATGTATCGAACAATAGGATCAAAGCCTTTCGCCTTTGGGTCTGGAGTATATCCAAGGAGTGGCTTAATCAGACCAACTCGTTTTAACTTTTCGAACAAGCTTGTGTAGGATTCGCCAATGGGCGTAAAATTATCCCTTTGCCTTTGTTTCTCTCCATGCTTCAGTTTTCCATTATTGTTGAGTGCTTGAAAGTGATGTACACGAGAGTTTCGGGCTATTGGTGCCTGCTTCTGGGAGTGACTTGGTAGTGGGGCAAATGGCCGGGTGTTACTTCGTAGATGGGGTGGCTTTTAGGGACGTTCACGGGGTTGGTATTGTGGTTGGAAGCGTTTAGAAAGAACTACAGCCGGACCTTGTCGTTGGCGGAGGCTATGGCCTGATGGTTGGACAAAAGATCGGGTGTTGTTCGTGGGATTAGTTTGGGGTTAGTTTTGAGGTTGAACAGGTTTGGCAAGAACAATTATCGGACATTGTTATGGATGGGACTCAGCAACATCTTTTCAATCAATGGCAGGATCATCCCGAGCAACCTGCTTGTTCCACTTGAGCCATAAATCCTTAAAGCTCTCCTTGGGTTTCTTTTCAATCTGAGATAGAGAGGAGCGATTTGGGGCAATGTCTTTATTGTACAGAAAATGTCGCACAAAATCTTGAGTCATGTCACCTAATGTAGGCCATTTGTCAACATCATGACGATCATACCATTCTAAAGCTTCCCCAATCAAGCTCTTACTGAAGTATGCCATCAACAAATCATCTATCCCCAACACTTTTCATTTCATTGCAATAGACCCTCAGGTGGGTTACCGGATTTACATTCCCATCGTACAAGTTAAAATTTGGCACTTTGAACCCCGCGGACAGGCTAATGTCGGGGAATATAAACGATTCTTTGTAAGACATGTTACCATGGTTTCCCATTCCTTGTATTTTCTTCAGGGATTGTTCTTTTGGCTTTATGGCTATTTCATTTCGCCATACTTTCCCTATGACCTTTTCATTTCCGGTGTGAAGCTCATCCCGAGGGCTCTTCCCGTATTCATTATTGGGGGTAGTGGATATGACGGGAAACATTGGTGGTGGCGGGGGTGGTACCTTTCCAGTCATCCAGGCTTGATACATATCTGTCATGTGTTGTCTCAACATCCGCACCTCTTCACTCAACCCATTATCCCGTTCATCCACCTGTTGTAGGGTATCGTTACTAACCACGTCAATTCTATTGTTGTTTGCCATTGCCTTTTGTTGTCAAGAAGAATTACCACTTTGGAAACCAAAGACCAACCACCTCTCTGGAATGAAAACATTAAACCACCATGTTAGCGTTAAGGCATTGATTTTTCCTTTCCTTTCTTTGTTTTCCGCTATATTTTTTTTCTTTTTGCCTTTATGGGGCTCTTTTTTTTTCTTTTCTTTTGTTATGGTCGAATCCTACATGGATTGCCTACGTATCATGACCTCGCATGATTCAGACCGAGCGTAGTTCTTGCAAATTAATGCAAAATAAAGAGATGTTTATTTTATTTTTTTTAAAAAAAATTTTTCTCTTTTTTTTTTGAAGGGAAATTACAGAAACAGACTCCAACTACAAACTCGATTTTTAACATTACATCAAAATTTCTCATCTTGGGGCCCATGGGGCATCACTCAGCATCACCACAGGCCAGCGCAAGACTGAGAAGGTTTCAATGTCATTTGTGACTATTTTTACAAAATTGGCCATGTAATGACTTATTTTGACAAAGTGGCTATTTTGCAAAATTTTGTTCAAGAAAATACAAACTCAAAATTTCTCATCCTGGGGCCCGTGGGGCATGAAGATCTCATAATTACTTACCCGAATTGACGAGTCACATTTAACGCCACCTGGGCACCCATCTCGTAGGCTAAAACTCAATGTTAACAACGCAAAATTGACTGAATATGAAAAGAAAATACTCAAGAATTGTCAAATAAGCCTAACAGGGATGACTCCCATTTAAAACATAGTACAAAATTTTAAATTTCATAAAATGAGAATTTTAAACACATAAACTTTTTACCACCAGGACCTTGTCCTTATATAACATCCACCGCAACTTCTAGCTCGATTTAAAGCATTTCACATCATATAATTATTCGAGGATATCACCCTCAACTCTGAATCACAAGTATTTGCACATTGCGCCAACTGAAATTTTTCATTTCCTTTCTTTCTCTTTTCAATAATTTTCGTCAAAGAGAATCACAACATATAATGAACCCTCATACCGATAGGGCATATAATTGACAATTGAAATTAATTATCCTGAAATTACATAAAAAATCCACTGTAGTAAGTAATAGAAAGTCACTTTTAGCCTCATAGATATTTTAGTGACCGGCACATAATGATAGGGATAGCTATCTCCATATAATAGTCCAACGTGAGTGTTCACATAAGTAGATTTAAGGATTACGAAGCTCACTCATTAGTGATGCACATTAAGAGGACTTGCCTCAGTTTTCAAAACCAAATCAAGTTAAGGAAAAATATCCCTTTTGTAACAATCAGAATTGTACAAGAATTGACACCATCTGGTGTAGTGGCCTCAGCCACACTATAGGAGTTATATCAATGGGTCTGGCGTCTACCTCGTAAGCGTTATCTACCCGTTCGTTCTCCATATCTAATTTGTAGCGTACATAGATTAGTAACTATAATGGAGTGTGTTGATTGTGCGTTCTGATGAAATAGATTTCTCCCAAGTTTGGGACAACTTCTCATGATGTTTCTACTATCACCACATTCATAACAACTCATCCGCAGTTCGGCTACTCATACTGAGTCTGTGCCAGATAACTAGAATAACCATTTAAGGAATCCCATGCTAGTGGTGCATTAAAAGATGATTATCCCATGAGAGTGCCCTGATTAACTGGGGCACCACGAGTATTTTGAAATTGTTTCCATTTCCCTGCTGATACTGAAATATAGAATTATTATGGACATAGGAACATCAAAGGTCCCAAAATCATCCCATACAAATCTCAGGTCTTACATATACAAGTTTTAGAGAACTTTTGAATACCACATAAATACATCTCAGGCCAAATCTGATATGACATATGACCGACAATTTGATCGTTGATAGTGAACTCCTTTTCACTTAGCGCAAAGCCATAAGATACATCCTGATAATCCACGATACTAACCTTTATCGCTCATACGTCACCATCATAACAACTTAAGCCATTCATTGGGAACATGTCATTCTTATGACAGTTAAACTCACTTCCTTCAATATCTCGGTTGCTAGTTGTACCCTTCGCTAAATAGACATCTAGCAAACTATATAGTCTTTATTACCACCAACTATCTTTAGATCTACATCCACCTCGTGACTCTACCATTACTGTGATGATTAGGCAGTTAAGTAAACCTTCTCGAGACCGTACTTATCAATTGAATGTCAGAACCTAGTGCACCCCCATGTGCACAATTGAATCGATCTCTCAATACTTTTGCCTTATCGATATGGATGACACGCGGTAACAATGGTTGAGTAAATTCTACCTTAAAATCCCTCTGAAGCATCACGAACCGTCGGCGCATACTTGATACCGAGTGCAAAAATTTCAATACATGAGTGGATGCAAAAGAACATATGATATAGGCTCCAACGGAATAAATGACACACGATAAGGAATGAAATGAAGTGGAATTTTCCTAACGGTTACATAGCCTCTCGTAGATAAGTACAGACGTCTCCGTACCGATCAGCGAGACTCTAATAAACCGGCCTGTGTCCCGTGACTCCTATAAACCTAGAGCTCTGATACCAAATTGTCACGACCCTAGTTCACCAATTGTGAACACGTCATGACGACACCTAGTCTTCGCGGCCAGGTAAGACTAACACCTTGCGGAAGTAATATCATTTGCGGAAAATTTATAATCAAAACTAAATAACGGGAATAATGTATATAAATTGCCTCCTGGCACATACATTTTAACACTTAGCATTCTGAAACTATCCCAAAGACCCAGAACCCACGGGCAACACAGGCTAAGAGAATCATAAGATACAGCTCTAATATCCGGAAATGTCTAAAATAACTGAATACATGAAGTGGAACTGGTAACTACAGGATAGAGTAGAAGGAGACTCTTCGGTCTGCGGACGCGATAGATCTACCTCAAGTCTCCGAATATAGCACCTGGATCACTGATAATGCGCTCGCCCAGAATTACCTGGATCTGCACATGAAAAACATGCACAGGAAGGGCATGAGTACACCACAGCGGTACTCAGTAAGTGCCAAGCCTAACCTCGGTTGGGTAGTGACAAGGAAGGTCAGGGCCCTACTGAGGTAAAACATAATAATCAATATGATAATGAGGAGGCAATATGAGTATAATCGCAACAGAAATCCAACAAGAAAATAAGTAAAACCATAACATAGAACAATGCAATCAGTGAATAGAGGTATAAATCACAACCAGATATTTAACATCGGGGATCTCCTGGTATCCCGAAGATCACTTGGTATCCTCAATAAATTGTTCGGGGATCTCTTGGTATCCCGAGGATCTCTTGGTATCCTCAATAAAGATTCTGGGATCTCTTGGTATCCACAATAATAATTCAGGGATCTCTTTGTATCCCGAGGATCTCTTAGTATCCTCACTAATAAATTCTCGGATCTCTTGGTATCCACAATAATAATTCGGGGATCTCTTGGTATCCCGAGGATCTCTTAGTATCCTCAATAAAGATTCTGGGATCTCTTGGTATCCACAATAATAATTCGGGGATCTCTTGGTATCCACAATAATAATTCAGGGATCTCTTGGTATCCCGAGGATCTCTTGGTATCCTTAATAATAAATTATGGGATATCTTGGTATCCACAATAATAATTCAGGGATCTCTTGGTATCCTGAGGATCTCTTGGTATCCTCAACAATAAATTCTGGGGTCTCTTGGTATCCACAGTATATAATCATTTCTGTGCCAGGGATCTCTTGGTATCCTGCACTCTCAGTCTTAGAACATAACACGTGCAGGGGGATCTCCAGGGAATCGAACCTGTAGTCCCAAAGTGAACAAATAAGGGGGGGTGGGGAGTTACCTGAACCCCACATCCGTAGTCCCAATATAAATGCACAACCAAGATCAGAGAAATATTCAGAAGTTGAAGTATAACAATACAAAGAACTAAATAATTTTGGCCCAACATGCTCCATGTAATTTCCATTAAGGCAAATTAAGCAAATGGGCAATTTGGATCAATTAAACATGCTTTTCTATACTAGCACATGCTATAATAGCAAATAGAATAAAACAGGTACGAAAGAAACTCAATTCAAGTAATTTAAGTAAAATTCGGGTTTTCAACAAT
This sequence comes from Nicotiana glauca, assembly GCA_026770625.1. NCBI lineage: Eukaryota > Viridiplantae > Streptophyta > Magnoliopsida > Solanales > Solanaceae > Nicotiana > Nicotiana glauca. The sequence continues at coordinate 55,409 of MU745074.1, forward strand.
TAGCTCAAGTACGCGCTCGTCACCTCACGTACAAGGCATTCAATTACCACATATCATATCCTAAGGGACAAAGTCCCCCACACAAGGGTAGACAAGCCACTTACCTCGATCTAGTGCAAGTCAACCTGAAATCGCGCTTTTGCCACGAGTATCCGACTCCAAATGACTCAAATCTATTCAATTGCATTGCATATTGTAAATAATAATTCATGTAATTTATTCTACAATTAAATTCTAAGCTAATACGCGAAATTATATAAAATGACCAAAATGCCCCTCGGGCCCCACATTTCGGAACTGGGTAAAATTTACATTTCCAGAATCCTCGCACTCTCACGAGTCTAACCATACTAAATTTATCCAATTCTGACACCATTTGGTCCTTCAAATCTTCATTTTATATTTTTGAAAGATTCCACAATTTTCTTCCCAAATTCCATCTCAAATCACTAATTAAATGATGAATTCAATGATAGATTCATGTACTCTAACCAAATCTAAGTTAGAATCACTTACCCCAATGAATTTCTTGAAAAACCTTCGAAAAATCGCCAAAATCCGAGCTCTATAGGTCAAAATATCAAATAAAACCCAAAACCTCGTATTTATGGAGTACCCCTCGGATTATGACAGTGCTGACCGCACAAAAATGACCGCCGTCCGCGCCCAGGAAGTGCGGCCGCACAAAAATGGCCGCGGCCGCACAGCTGTCGCTCTGCAGTGACAGGCTTTAGTATATTGGCAATAACTTTCGCTAAAGATATCCCAATTACGACTTCTTTAGCTTTCTGGAAACTAGACACGAAGGGCTACAACTTTCATTTTTTCATCACCTCCAAATTCCTAATAGATAAAACGATATGAGCTTCCGAAGTAGGACCAGCGATCTGCAGGTCTTCACGATCGCGGGCCGCGTTGCCTGACCGCGCCCAGCGCTATCACGCTAATAGGAGTGCGGTTCGCGCCCAAATGACAGCCCCATCCATTTTCTAGGTTCCGGGATGTCCGTACTCGCTCAAAACTCACCCGAAACACACCCGAGGCCCCCGGGACCTCAACCAAAAGCACCAACGCATCCTAAAACATTATACAAACTTGTTCCAATCATCAAAACACCT
>MU745074.1:58703-92060 GCA_026770625.1 Nicotiana glauca
GATCATAAACCAACAGTGATTAACACTAACCTATTATGAATTAAGCCAATCAGAATATGAGAAACCCCAATTTATATTTAAACTACCCAAAACCTATAAATGTATGAACGAATTAACCACAATTTTAAAAATAAAAGGAAATAGTAAGACACTTACTGATTTTTGCCCTTTAATCCGATGGCTCTTAATCTTTGTTATGGTTATGTATTATTTGGACCCTCGTCATCAACTTGAACTTTTAAAAACCCAAAAAGGTTCCAAAATCTTCAAGACCTTGATCCAAAATTGGACACTGTGAGCGGATTCGGGAACAGCAACTTGAGGATTCATGTGAAGGAACATGAAGGGAATATAGGGTATGAGTTTGGCAGGGTTTGGGGTGGCGGCGTCGCCGTAGGCGGTGGTGGCAGCGCCTAGGGTTTGAGGAATTGAAGGTGTTTGGTCGATCTTTGAAGAAAATTGGTGGAGGGTTTGAAATGAGGAGATAAATGAGAGGAGATGGCGTGAGTTTGGGCACCATTTGACGTCGGCCGCCGCCGTGGGGCGAATTCCGGCGGGTGGCATGCGGGTTGGCTGCGACTGGTGAAGTGTACGAGGGAGGGGACACTATCTGTGTTTTAAGGTTAATGTCTTATTACAGACATATGCTCTTAATATCCATTGTTAATTCGTGGTCATTGGATCAACTTAAAATGAACGGCCAAGATTGGAAGACGCTCCAACGGCATCGTTTTGAGGGGGGGCTAGGGTTGGACCGGGCAGGGGTGATATTGGGCCTAGGGAATGGGTATTCTGTTTGGGCTGTCCTGGGTAGAATTATTAGAGTTTGAAACAGCTTTTCTTTCAATTATTTTTCTCAATTTATTCTCTTTATTTGTTTCCTTCTTGTATAGATTTTTGTATTTTTTACTTTGTATTTATATGATTTTTGTAAAAATTAAAACAAAACCTAATTAACTTCTAATATTTTAAAAATCAAAAAATGCAACAATTATCAATTAAAATTGTAAAAATAATGAAGAATCATTTTGTTTGGATTTTAGGAATAATTTGCTTAGGGCAAAAATCACGTGCTCACACCTACGCGATCGTGAACCCTTGTACGCGATCGCAATGAACAAAAATGGCAACAACTAAAGCCTAAAAATTTGCAACTTTTCAAACATGAACTTGATATGTTTAACCACCCGAAACTCCCCCGAGGCCCTTGGGACCTCAACCAAATATGCCAATATATCCCATAACATCATTAAAACTTGTTCCAAACTTCGGAACGCTTAAAACAACATCAAAATACCAAATTTGCATCAGATTCAAGCCTAAGAACTCCAAGAACTTCCAAATTACGTTTTTGATGAAACCCAACCAAACCACATCCGAATGACCTAAAAATTTTCACACACATCCCAAATAAAACAACGGAACTACTGCAACTTCCAAATTTCATTTCGACCCCTATTTCAAAATCTCACCTATCAATCGGAAAATGCCAAAATCTCAGTTTCGCCAATTCAAGCCTAAACCTTCCACGAACTTCCAAAATGAATTCGGATCATGCTCCTAAGTCCCAAATCATCTAACGAAGCTAACCAAATCATAAAAATTACGATACAAAATCATATACAAACAAGTCAAATCTTTCAAATTTCAAGCTTCAAATTGAGAATTGTTCTTCCAAATTTATTCTGATTACCCTAAAAACCAAAACCAACGATTTACATAAGTTATAACACATAAAACAGGGATAGCCATGCCCGAGAACTGGTGAGAAAAGTGAAAAATCTCAAAACGACCGGTTGGGTTGTTACAGTCCGTTTCACCAGCTTGGCTAGACATGCACCAGCCTTGGTTGCTACTGTTCGCGAGAGGGTTCGCTGGTTTATTGAGGGGCTCATTCCCAACATCAGGTCTAACATGGCTCGTGAGTTGGATCTGGATATTCATTATCAGCAGGTGGTGAGCATTGCTAGGAGGATTGAAGGTATGCATGTTAGGGATAGAGAGGAGATGGAGGCCAAGAGGTCTCGAGAGTCGGGCCATTATTCTAGTGCTCGTTCCCCAGCGGCAGGTCATCATGGTAGGGGTTATATGAGGTTCCCTGTTCATTTAGCTCTTCCAGCAGCCAGTGGTATTCCAGTTCTTCCTAGACCTCAGAACCCTTATTATGCACCTCCATCATCTAGTGCGCCTCCTGCACGGGGTGCTTTCAGTGGTCAGTCTAGCAGAACTGACCCGAGCTAGTCATAGACCCACGTCCTCCCAGAGCTTGTTTTGAGTCTGGTGACACACTCTATATGGTTAGGTATTGCCCCAGACTTAGGAGGGGTGCACCTATGTAGACTTCTTAGCCACAGCGTTCCCCGCAGAGTTATCAGGCCATGGTTACAATGCTAGTTGCTACGCCACCTGCTCAGCCAGCTAGAGGTGGAGGTTGGGGAGGTATAGGTAGCCCTATAGGTGGAGGCCAGGCCAGATACTATGCCCTTCTTTCCTGTACCGAGGCTATTGCCTCTGATTATGTCATCACAGGTATTGTCCTGATTTGCCCTAGAGATGCATCGGTTCTATTCGATCCAGACTCCACTTATTCTTATGTGTTTCTTATTTGCTCTACATTTGGGTATATCTCAAGATTCTTTGAGTTCCCCTATTTCTGTTTCTACTCTTGTGGGAGATTCTCTTGTTGTGGACTGCATTTATCGGTCGTGTTTGGTTGCTCTTAGTGGTTTTGAGACCAGGATCGATTTATTATTGCTCAACATGGTTGATTTTGATATTATCTTGGACATGGACTGGTTGTCGCCCCATTATGCTATTCTTGATTGTCACGTCAAGACCGTGACACTAGCTATGTCAGGTGTACCGTGTGTTAAGTGGAGGGGTGCTTTAGATCACACTCCTAGTAGAGTTATTTATTTTCTTAAGGCTCAACGAATGGTCGAGAAGGGTTGTGACACGTATCTATCTTATGTGATAGACGTCAGTATTGATACCCCTTCAGTTGATTCAGTCCCAGTAGTATGAGATTTTTCTGATGTGTTTCCAGCTGACCTTCCGGGCATGCCGCCCGATAGAGATATTTATTTTGGCATAAATCTGTTGTCGGGCACTTAGCCTATTTCTATCCCTCCGTATCGTATGGCTCCTCCTGAGTTGAATGAGTTGAAGGATCAGTTATAGGAATTGCTTGATAAGGGTTTTATTAGGCCTAGTGTATCACTGCGGGGTACTCTTGTCTTGTTTGTTAAGAAAAAAGATGGTTCTATGTGTATGTGCATTTATTATCTCCAATTGAACAAAGTTACAGTGAAGAATTGTTATCCTTTGCCTCTTATTGATGATTTGTTTGACCAACTACAGGGAGCCCGAGTTTTTTCCAAGATTGACTTGCATTCAAGGTACCATCAGTTGAAGATTCAGGATCTAGATATCCTGAAAACTGCGTTCAGGACTCGGTATGGGCATTATGAGTTCCTTGTTATGTCATTTGGTCTGACCAATGCGCCAGCAGCCTTTATGCATTTGATGCACAGTGTGTTCCGGCCATATCTTGACTCGTTTGTCATTATCTTTATTGATAATATTTTGGTGTATTCCTGGAGTCGGAAAGATCATGAGCAACACATGAGGACAGTGCTTCAGACCTTGAGAGAAAAGAAGTTATATGCTAAGTTCTCGAAATGTGAATTTTGGTTGGATTCAGTGGCATTCTTAGGTCACGTGGTTTCTTGTGAGGGGATAAAGGTGGATCCGAAGAAAGTAGAAGCAGTGCAGAGTTGGCCCAGACCATCTTCAGCTACAGAGATCCGTAGTTTTCTTGGCTTGGTGGGTTATTACTGTCGATTTGTTGAGGGGTTTTCATCTATCGCAGCACCTATGACCCGGCTGACCCAGAAGGGTGCTCTGTTCCAGTGGACGAAAGAGTGTGAGGTGAGCTTTTAGAAGCTCAAGACAGCTTTCACTACAGCCTTAATTTTGATATTGCCTATAGGTTCGGGGTCTTATAATGTCTATTGTGATGCCTCGATGATTGGCCTTGGGGCGGTAGGGTGATTGCCTACGCATCCAGATAATTCAAGGTACATGAGAAGAATTATCATGTCCATGATCTTGAGTTAGCTGCTATTGTTCACGCCCTAAAAATCTGGCGTCATTATTTGTACGGTGTGCCTTATGAGATTTATACTAATCACCAGAGTTTGCAGCATCTGTTCAACCAGAAGGATCTTAATTTGTGCCAGATGAGGTGATTAGAGCTGCTGAAAGACTATGATATCACAATTTTGTATCACCCGAGTAATGCAAATGTGGTGGCCGATGCTTTAAGCCGCCGGACAGAGAGTTTGGGGAGTTTGGCTTATTTACCAGCAGCAGAGAGGCGCATGGCGATGGATGTTTGTCGACGCCCCTTTTTTTCCTAAAGCGGAATCGGGTTCACAACATTTAGGAAGACAACTCTTATCCCGTTTGGGAATTGGGTTTTGGAGTTTGGAGAATCTCCACCTAATGATTATAGTGCATTAGGACACTTTCAAGAAAGAATTGAGATGAAAAACCAGAGTTTGGGTAAGGGCTAGAAATTATCTTGAGGGGAAGGTGTTAGGCACCCCTCAAGATCTACTAGTGTGGTTCTCGGCCATGCTACAATTGTGACTTTAAGGAATGAAGAAGACAAGTAGAAAATAAATAAGAGGGTTTTCACATAGTATTGCAAACAAGTTTAAGAGTTTGAAAAAAAAGAAAAAGGAGTAGAAGATACATGAAGTTGGTTTGAAAGAAAACTAAAAGAAAGAACAAGTGGAAAAAGGGAAAGGGGTCCTAGGTTTATACATTACATGGATCATTCGCACAACACTGGTACTCAATTGTATGCAGAGTGTTATCGTGTAATCATCATCTCCATGTCTACCCTTCCCACCCCGTTAAGGTATTAAAGCGCGGTACGGTATCGTTTACTTATCGCATGGTACTACCCGTCCCAATCCTATCAGTCCCGCGGTATTGGGACTTCTAATCCTAGAGGGGAAAGAAAGGGATGGAGGCCTTTATTGAGTTTAGAGGATAAAATTCTAGCTCGACATTCAAAAAAAGTATCGTATAAAAATGGTAGAACAAACAAGCAAATAGGGCTCAAATTAACCTCAGAAGTCGAACAATCATTTAGTTTAGCATGCCTTAACAAGTACTGATTTGGTATTAGATTAAAAATAAGCAGCGAGCGGGCTGGTTCAACACATGCATTTAGACAGAAAGTATGCATTAGGCCACTTGGATACAATTGCCAGGGACTGACCCAATTAATTAATTAGCCAACCCTTTGCCTATGTGTTGAAATAAAACTAGGCGTAGGATCTATTAGTTTCGGTAAAAGATACAGAGAGTTACCAGTAATTTCATAAAAAGATGCAAGTTGATTTTAGAGAAAAGAGGAATCAGTTTTAACAAAGAGAAAAAAATGCAAACTGCTTTTAGAAAAAGGAATTACCAGTTGTTTCAGGAAAGATGTAGACTGGTTAAAAGGTTTACGAGCTTGAGGAAAGTGCAGATTGATTTTGAGAAAGGGTTTACCAATTGTAGTAAAGATAGATACGAGTTTCAGCGATTGGTTCTGTTTTAGAAACAAATGAGACTATTAAGGACGAGATTTCCTATAGGCATGCTTTCTATACGTTTGATGATTTTAACACCCTTTCATGACATTAACACGATGTCTATATGCAACTTTGTTATTAAGTCTATAAACGGTTTTGCCCAATGACATTTGTGTATGTAGAAATTCAAGAGCCTATTGGCATGATCTCTATATGTGTAATTACAGAAACATGAGTGTTAAATCCTATAAGCATGTTTTCTAGGTGATTTTTTTATGTAAAGTTAAGCGTTAAATCTTATAGGCATGGTCTCTATGTGATTGAATCAGTATTAAAGACCATATAGGAAGGATTTCTAGTTTGATAAAAAAATAAAATCCTAAGTCATGCTTTCAACCCCTTGGATGCAAGAAAAGTAAAGACCCCTCCCACACCCTTTTACTATAATCCCCGAGTTTCATACAAAATTATTACAACTCAATAAATCAAACTGGAAATTAAAAGATACATCAAAAGCACAGCTAGATCCAAGCAGCCTAATTCAACCTTAATGCCTGGTAACATGCGATTGAGAAATTTTCGGGATTCAAATTTCCAAAGCCTTCCCTTTATCCAAGGTGTTTCAAAGTCCAAGGAATCTCAGGGATTCCAGGCATTGCTTACACCCAGGATACCATTAGCATTAGAATAGTGCAGTGTGGAAGAGCCAGCTCTCGGGCATCCAAGTGCAGAGGGAGCTCAGGGGTCCCAAAACATGGCTTGCAAGAGAGGGGCAGACCTTATAGCTAAGAGCAAGTGCAAAATGAAAGGGAATTAGGGAGCCATGATAGGTGGTGGTCATACCTAGCCACAGGGTAGGCTGGCACACCCCTGACCACTTCTTTGGTTGAACAAGTTAGGAGCAGACCTTTTAAAGGTCAGACTAGAGTCTGGATAGTGATTAGGACACTATCAGACTAAAATCCAGGGCCCAGACACATAAAGGGGAAAAAGGGATGGGAATTGATTAAGTTTGGGATTCAAAGAATCCAGTTCAGGATCATAGACATCAATATTGGAATGATGTTATGCCCTGAACCACAACTCACACACAAAGGGTAAAGGGTCAAGGAATTCATAAAGTATCAAATTCATGACAAACAACTGATTTAAATACGTAATTTAAATACTGCACTATAAAGGAAGGGGGTGGAGCATGTGACAATATGCTAGAAACAAATGGGCAGAATTAAAGACATTGTTGTTGAGGCATGTAAACTAATTGAGACATACCAGTATAGAAGAAAAAGAGTGCAGAAGCAAGCAAACACAGTCTGCAGCAGTGCAAGTATCAGAAATGGAGAGAGTATAAGTGAATTGTGAACTCAGATTGTTCTGTGTTCGTGTGTGTTCAAAGAGAAGGGAGCAGAGTATTTATAGTGTAAAAACATGCAGAAAATAAGGTAAGGATTGAAGTTCAGCAATAATGAGGGGAACAAGTGTCAACTAAAATTAAATCAGTATCAAAGACTTCCTTTAATTAAGGAATTAAAATCAAACGGTAAAATGCAATTGCTAAATAAGGAAGTATTTCCAGCATAGTACAGGTACATAGTAGGTAATAGAGGCTAGGTTCATCAGACTCTAATCAAGGAAGGGTCTATCAGAACCCAATACCAATATAATCAAGGTAAGTGAATCAATCACTTTGAGTAGGAAAGGCAGGGGTCGAGATTTCAAGGCAAACATTCAAATAGGTCGGAAAATTAGGGAAATCAGTACAATAAGGAAAGAATCAATCACAAGAGTGCAATCAGAATCACACAAAGAGATTTGAAGTCAGCCCACAATTAAGGGCTACTTTGAGAGGGAAATTTAACATATAAAGGAATGCATAGCCTTAGCCATGTGAGGCTAAGTTGTGGTAAAATAATAGCATGTAGCTGTAACTAAAAGGCATGATAGTCAAGTTTCAGTGCTTAACAATAGAGAAAAGATTCAGAAGCATGCAAAGAACTCAGAACCAAAAAAAAATAGTCAAGAGAATGGAAGAACGCTACAATTTCAACGAACGAGTTGCAAAAAGAGATTGAACAGTCCCCAAAAAAACTAGGGCTTTCGAGAATCAAATGAGTTTAGAGGAGATGAGCAGTCAAACAAACAAAACAGGTTTAGAATCCTGGATAAGCCCCAAAATTAGGGTTTTCACTCATGCTAAATCAGATATAGGAGAGGATAAATCAAGTGAATAACAAACAGAAACTCAAACAAGATCCCAAAATTAAGGCTTTTAACATGCTAAATCAGATAAAAAATAAAGTGAATCAAACCACCACTAACAAAAAGACCAGGAAACTCAAACAAAATCCCAAAGAAAATTAGGGTTTTCAACATGCGAGTTCAGATAAAAGGTAATACAAATAAGCACAGTAAAAACATGTCGAGATTCATAGAAGAGATGTTCGAGATAGAATAACATGAAACCCTAGTTGAGGAAAATAGAGTTTCTGAAAGAAAACATAAAAGAATTTTTTAGAAAAACGCATAGAAGATTCACACACACATAGATCCAGAACAAATCTAAAATAAATCGAAGGAACCTCAGATATTAGGGTTTCGTAAGAAACCCAAGAGACGAGATAGACTTTGGAAACCATTGATCAGAGCAGAGAAGTCGAAGATCGAACTCGAATGGCCATGGCTGGCCGGACAGAGGTTGAAGATGACCGGAGAAAAGCCATCGAACAAAGCTTGGTTGAGACCTTTTCAAGATCTGGTCATAGGACCTTAGAGATGTGACCATATAAGCCTTGGGAGGCCGGTGTAGGGCTCCGATGAGTTTGGGGAGCCATGGATCAGGGTTTCGATTGGAGGCGACGACTAGGGTTTTGAGAGAGCTCGATATACGAGAGCTTTTGAAGGCGGCGGATTGGGAAAATGAGATAGGTTTAGGCGGTTATGTGTAATTAAAAAGGTAAGAAGTAACGGTGGTCATTGATCTAAATGATCAACGTCCGAGATTCAAAAAGGGATATGGGTTGGGTCGGTTCAACATGTACTGGGTCGGGTAGGCATGTTAATTGGGCTGGGTAATTGGATTTCAAATTGGAGCTGAAATGGGGTGCCAAATTGGCTAAAATTGAAATGCAATAAGGCCAAATCGTAAATAGCCAATTTTTCCCTTTTAATTTTGTAAAAATAGTAATACTAATTTTTAAAACAAATTAAATGTACTGGGTAAATAAGTATTATATAAATATTAATTAAAAATACTGGGATTAATTTTTTAAACATAAAATGTCATAAATTACAAGATAGGCCATAATTGTAATTATATGCAATTTAGCTTTAAAATACCAAACAAATTTGTAAAAAATATACAAATATTACTTTAATTATATTTTGGTGTAAATGTGAAAATAAAATGAATTATTCACCAAAAAATGATAGTTTTGGGAATAATTATTGGATTTTATTGTGTAAAATAGGCAATAAATTGGTTTAAAAATCATTAAAAATGTCAAAACTCTTGGATGTGCTTATATATGCACCAATATACTATTTTGGAAATATTTGGGTATAAAAATACTTAGGAAAAAATTGGGTATCAACATCTGCCCCTCTTTACCCGAAAGGATGAAAGAATTGTCGGGTAAAGATATGATGGCCAATTTTGACCGGAAGCGGTGGTTTGAAAAGAGTTTGACCGACCTATGGTTTATGAGCTACCTATATATCCCTGGTTTTACAGGTTGATGGAGATTTGAAAGGAAGGACATGATGCTTGGGGGAAGCAAGGTGTTTTGAAGTTGATCGGCTGCGAGGACCGGAACGAAGTCGCTCCTGCTGAGACAGCCGTTGCTAGGCGGTGTAACTGCAAGTGAGCAGTACAGGCATATATTGTGCGTAAACTTAAACATGATGCAAGTTCCCGTTGGACCATGAATTTTGTCCTTGGACGGTTCGGATCACGTCCTCAGACCATGATGTCCTGGGCCATGAAGTGTGAAATTAAAGGATTCCCAGGCTATGAAATGACGTTCTCGGGCCATGATAATGGTGCCTCCGAACCATGATGCCTTTGAATAATGATGTGCAAGGTATAAAGTGGGGTCCTCGGGCCATGGCATGGTGTTCTCGGGCTATGAAGATGATGCCTCCAAACGATGATGCCTTTGGACAGTTTGGCGATATTTCAGAACATGAAATGCAAGATTTGGCGGTATTTTAGCTAATGCAAAAGCATAAATGGCGATGTTTCAGCCGACATAAATTTAAATAAACAGGCGATGTTTCAGCCGATGTGAAAAGTAAAATGGCGATATTTCAGTCGACCGAAAATTTAAATATAGTAGTTTGGCGATATTTTAGCGGATTGCAAGACGCAAATCAAAGAGACGATATGTCAGCCGATGTAAAAGTAAAACAACGATGTTTCAACTGATGGAGAATTTAAATAATAGTATGGCGATATTTCAACCGATGCAAAAGGTGTAAATGGTGATATTTCAATCGATAGAGAATTTAAATAAAGTTTGGCGATGTTTCAGCCGATGCAAGAGAATGTAAATGGCGATGTTTCAGCCGATGCAGAATTTAAATAAAGTTCGGCGATATTTCAGCCGATGCAAAAGAATGTAGATGGCGATATTTCAGCCGGTTGCAGGATATAAGTAAAAGTGGCGATATTTCAGCCATGCAAGAAAGGTAAGGTGGCGATATTTCAGCCATGGAAGTGGAGGTAGGGCTTAACATCGGAAGGCCGAAAAGTAGCCTTATGCAGATAATGAAGGATGGAGATAATGCTTATTCTCGGAAGGCAGAAAGGTAGCCTTATGCAATTCATAAAATGCAGATGGAGACAACGCTTAGTCTCGGAAGGCAGAAAGGTAGACTTATGCAATGTAGATAATGCAGATGGAGACAACGCTTAGTCTCGGAAGGCAGAAAGGTAGCCTTATGCAATGCGGAAAATACAGATGGAGACAACGCTTAGTCTCGGAAGGCAGAAAGGTAACCTTATGCAATTCAGATAATGCAGATGGAGACAATGCTTAGTCTCGAAAGGCAGAAAGGTAGCCTTATGCAATGCAAATAATGCAGATGGAGACAATGCTTAGTCTCGAAAGGCAGAAAGGTAGCCTTACGCAACGTAGGAAATGCAGATGGAGACAACGCTTAGTCTCGGAAGGCAAAAAGGTAACCTTATACAATGTAGGAAATGCAGATGGAGACAACGCTTAGTCTTGGAAGGCAGAAAGGTAGCCTTATGCAATAAGATAAAAGCAAATAGTAAGAAAAAATTCTTAGCTGATAGTTGATCATGATATTGCGGTTGCTGGGGCCATTGCATGCGGATAGCAAATGCGAATTAGTGCGATGGTTCAATGTGATTGTGTAACATGTTTGGTAACTTTGTGACTTGGGTTCCTGCATTCAAAGAAAATCGTGAGTTTTTGTAAAGGGGAAAGGTTAGTTCGTTTTCCCATGGCTTCCGGCGTTGCATGTCATTGGGGTAGCATTGCTAAACAGCAGCTATCATAGTTATGCATGATTTAACAAATATAACGTAAGTAAAAAAATAGTTTTGTTTAGATGAACCAACGACTGCAACACGGTTCAGAGCACTGCAACCTCTCTTGCTCCAGAATTTTGAAGGTACTCCTCAATATTCTGCCCCAGTTTACTGGGCTGGCATTTATGACGGCTACGCTGAACGAATGCAAGATTGACTTTGGAATTTTGAGGGTCTTCCTCAAAATTCTGCCCCAGTTTACTGAGGTGACATCCTTGGCGATGAGCGACTGAAGACCATCTTCGAAATTTTGAGGGTCCTCCTCAAAATTCTGCCCTAGTTCCAATAATAGGGGGAGATGAGATTTTTATTTAATTGTGACCAAACAAATAGGGCTGCCTACGTATCCCTTCTTAAACGGGAATCAGGTCAGATGTAGTTCAAATTACATCATAAATAAATCATATGTGATTACACATAATATCATTTCACTGCGTCTCAGTTGATTGGCTTTGGCCAAACTTCCTCGTCCATTTCTGCAAGAATAAGGGCTCCTCCGGTTAAAACCCGGTGAACCATGTACGGACCTTGCCAGTTAGGAGAGAATGTCCCATTTGCTTCATCTTGATGTGGGAATATCTTTTTCAACACCAGCTGCCCCGGTATAAACTTCCTTGGCTTGACTCTTTTGTTGAAGGATCTGGACATTCTGTTCTGATACAACTGACCGTGGAAAACTGCATTCATCCTTTTCCCATCTATAAGGGCTAACTTCTCGTAGCGATCCTTTACCCATTCTACGTCGTCCAACTCTGCTTCTTGTTTGATCCTCAAGGAAGGAATTTCTACCTCGGCGGGAATGCCCACCTCTGTACGATAGCCCAACATGTAGGGAGTTGTGTGGACCGTGGTACGGTATCCCAGCAAGGCAAATGCTAACTTTTCATGCAATTGTTTGTGACTTTCGACCATCTTCCTTAGTATCTTCTTGATATTCTTGTTGGCTGCCTCTACAGCTCCATTCATCTGAGGCATGTAGGCTATAGAGTTCTTGTGTTTGATTTTGAATGCCTCACACATTGCTTTCATCAAGTCGCTATTGAGATTGGAACCATTTTCAGTGATGATTGATTATGGCACCCCTAATCGGCAAACAATACGATCACGAACGAAATCTGCAACAACTTTCTTAGTCACTTATTTGTAAGACACTGCCTCAACCCATTTAGTAAATTAATCGATTTCCACCAGGATAATTTTGTGCCCATTAGATGCGGCAGGCTCGATAGGTCCGATGACATCTATTCCCCAGGCGGCGAATGGCAATGGTGAGCTTGTTGTAGTAAGCTCGTTTGGAGGCACCTTTATCATATCTACATGTATCTGACAGCGATGGCACTTGCAAACGTACTGTATATAGTCTATTTCCATAGTCATCCAAAAATAACCTGTTGGGAGTATCTTCTTTGCTAAGACAAAACCATTCATGTGTGGCCCACAAGTCCCTACGTGCATTTCGTCCAATAGTCTGGTTGCTTCTTTTGCTTTGACACACCTTAACAAACCCAAGTCGGGAGTCCTCCTATATAGGATTTCCCCACTGTGAAATAAATTGTTGGATAATCTCCGAAGTGTGCGTTTCTGAGTAGCGTTGGCAAGTTCTCGATACTCCCCTGTTGTCAAGTACCTTTTGATGTCATGGAACCATGGTTTTCCATCTGCTTCTTCCTCAACGTGAGCACAATAAGCCAGTTGATCATAAATCCTTACTGGGATGGGATCAATGAAATTTGCATGTGGATGCTGGATCATGGATGATAAAGTGGCTAATACGTCAGCGAACTCATTTTGAATCCTGGGGACATGCTGAAATTCCATCTTTATGAATCTTTTCTTCAAATCCTATATGTGATACAAATAGGGAAGTATCTTAGAGTTTTTGGTGTCCCATTCTCCTCGAACTTGATGTATGAGCAGGTCTGAGACCCCGATCACTAGCAACTCTTGAATGTTCATGTCAATGGCCATCTTGAGTCGTGAAAGCTTTGTATTCAGCCATGTTGTTTGTGCAAGGGAACCTGAGCTTGGCGGATACCGGATAATACTGGCCGGTTTTTTATACTAGGACTACCCCTATGTCGACTCCTTTGAAATTTGCGGCTCCGTCGAAAACAACCTCCAACCATCGTAGAATTCTACAATATCTTCTCCTACAAACGATACTTCCTCGTCAGGAAAATACGTTTTCAGTGGTTTGTATTCTCCATCGATGGGATTCTCGGCAAGATTATCTATTATGGCTTGTCCCGTAATTGCTTTCTAAGTCACGTAAACAATGTCGAACTCACTCAGCAAGATTTGCCACTTGGAAAGCTTGCTAGTGGGCATGGGCTTCTGGAAAATATATTTCAGCGGGTCTATCCTGGATATGAGATAGGTAGTATAGGCACAAAAATAATGCCTTAATTTCTGAGCTACCCAAGTCAGAGCACAACAGGTGCGCTCTAATAGAGAATATCGGGTCTCGTACGGGGTGAACTTCTTGTTGAGATAATAGATAGCTTGCTCCTTTCTCCCCGTTTTATTATGTTGTCCCAGGACACAACCGAATGCTCCATCCAATACCGCAAGGTAAAGTAGTAGAGGTCTTCCTGGCTCGGGAGGAACCAAGACTGGCGATGTTGATAGGTAGTCCTTGATTCCGTCAAAGACGTTCTGACAATCGTTGGTCCATCTAGTAGCAGCATCTTTCTTTAGCATTTTAAAGATGGGTTCACAAATGACTGTGGACTGAGCTATGAACCGGCTGATGTAGTTGAGTCTCCCCAGGAAACTCATCACGTCCTTCTTGTTCTTTGGCGGTGGCAATTCTTGAATGGCTTTGACCTTTGATTGGTCCAATTTTATCCCTCGACGGCTCACAATGAAACCCAATAGTTTTCCGGTAGGAACCCCGAATGCACACTTGGCAGGATTCAGTTTTAGGTTATACCTTCTCCGTCTGTTGAAGAAATTTCTCAGGTCTTCCATATGATTAGTGGCTCTCTTGGATTTAACGATGACGTCGTCCACATATACCTCGATCTCCTTGTGTATCATGTCGTGGAAGATAGTAGTCGTGGCTCTCATGTATGTGGCGCCAACGTTCATTAACCCGAACAACATCATTTTGTAACAATACATTCCCCACGGCATGATGAAAGTCATTTTCTCTGCATCTTCCTCATCCATCCATATCTGATGATACCCAGTGAATCAATCAATGAAAGACTACAACTCATGCTTGGCGCAATTGTCGATAAGAATATGTATGTTTGGCAAGGGGAAGTCATCTTTGGGACTGGCCCGGTTGAGATCCTGGTAGTCGACACAGATTCTAACCTTCCCGTCCTTCTTTGGTACTGGCACTATGTTGGCTAACCATGTTGGACACTCTACCACTCTGAGAACCTTGGATTTGACTTGCTTAGTAACCTCTTCTTTGATTTTCAAACTCATGTCGGGCTTGAATTTCCTGAGCTTTTGTTTTACCGATGGACAGGTTGGATCTGTTGGCAGTTTGTGAGCTACAATGGATGTGCTGAGACCAGTCATATCATCATACGTCCAGGCGAATATGTCCTCATATTCTTTTAAAAATTTCGTATACTCTTCCTTTTCTGATGGCGACAAGTGAACACTGATGCGAGTTTCTTTGACATTTTCTATATCTCCCAAATAATGACCTCAGTTTCTTCCAGGTTGGACTCAAAATCCTCAACCTCTCTGACGACCCCTTCAGGTATTTCATCTTCTTCTGAGTCTATGTCCTTTTGTTGCGTTGTCTCGTTGCAAGTCACAGTCGTTGGTTCGTCATCAAGATAAGTAATAGTAATACTGTATAAAATAGAGTGAATGATAGAGAAAATAATAAGTCGAGATATATGATAAACTGAAATGCTCTTGATTAAATTCATAATTGTTTGAAACATAGGAGCTCTTTTCAAAATTAAAGACAATGCTGAAAGAAAATCAACAAGTAAAATAAAATGAGATGCATGGTGCTTCTGTTTAGCCTTGCTACCCCGAAGCCTTCCTAGCCCTGGCAGTCCTAATTGACCAATTGATGAGGCGGTCTCCTCTGTTCACAATTTGTATGGAAGGTCCTTCCTCCCCCCCCTCCTCGAAAAGAACACAGCAGTCCATGTCATCATCCTCTAAGAATAAATTCTTCACAGCTGCCAATGCTTCATCTTCTTCTGACCCATATATAGTATCTGCTGGCTGGAAGGTCTGCTCCAGGCTAGGTATCGGAAACTCCAATGGATAGTGTTGACATGTGATTTTTGACCCTCCCCAAAATTTTACCCATTTTAGCATGTAAATATTTAGTTTAGGCCTAATATCACCATTTCAACTAATTCTTACTATTTTACTTTATTTTATTACAAGAAAACAAAAAATTACAAAAATAGTTTCATTAATATTTTGTAGTCATTTTAAAATTGAAAAAATACCCAAAAATAGTTTTATTTTAATTGTTAGTCTCATTTTAATAGTTATTTTGCCTACGTAGGATTAATTAAATAAGATCATGTTTTATTATCAGTTGCGGGGAAAGAATAACATTTGGGCGATCCATTTTTAGGCCCAAAATTCGGACCTAGCCCATAACAACCTAAGCCCAATATCCAAAATCAAGCCCACTACCCTAAAACCCTAAACTAACCTAGACCTATAAATACACTACTAACTATTCAGCCGCAAGGGGGGAGGACATAAAAAAACCTAGATGTCATCTTCCTCTCTAAAAAGCTAAGAAAAAACCCAAAACCAGCCGCCCAATACTTGTAAATCTGTGGAAACGGAAATGTAAATGATCACATTGGTGTAATTCTTTTTGAAGGGGTAGCCACGTGAAGCTGCAAAGTGATCTTTAGTAAAATGGAATGAAGAAATGCAGAGATGAAGTGAGACTTTATTTTATTTAATTTTATTATTAATCGAGGTGCGCCATAAGTAAATAAGATCAATTAGTTTATGGCCCTCATGATCTAATTTAGAAACTTGGGTAAAATAATTCGAGGTGTGTCATGCCAAACAAAAATGACAAATGCATGGCCCTCATTTTATTAATCTTGTCTATACTTAGAACTCGAGGCGTGCCATTTAGCAAATTCCATGGCCCTCGCAAAGTGCAAACGCGTAGTTGCTTTAGGCGCGTGTTTAATAATATTACCTTCCTAAACTCGAGTGCACATTTATGTGACCCAAATCCAAATCCCAATGAAGTTGAAATGTGTCGAAAATCACGAGTGCATTTATGTGACGTGGTTCGAAATGCATTTTCATGACGTTGCAATTCTTATAAAAAAATAAAAGTGGGTTACTAACAGAAGGCACATAAGTTAGAACATGTCTTGAAATCAGATAAAATCAAATACAACAGTTGAGCGACCGTGCTAGAACCACGGAATCCGGGAATGCCTAATACCTTCTCCCGGGTTAACAGAATTCCTTACTCGAATTTTTGGTTGGCGGACTGTAATACAGATTCATATCTTTCCTCGGTTAGGGATTAAACCGGTGACTTGGGACACCATTAATCTCCCAAGTGGCGACTCTAAATAAGTAATAATTAAATCCCCGTTCTGATTGTCCTTTAGTTGGAAAAACTCATTTACTCCCTTGCGGATATAGTAGTAGAAAAGGAGGTGTGACAGCTCTGGCGACTCTGCTGGGTATACAAACCCAAAACTTCGGTTCAGGGTTTAAGAATTCGAGCTTAGAATAATTGTTATGTTTGACTTTATCTGATTTTCCTACATGTTTTCCTGCTAAATGTGCTAAATGCTTTGCCGCTTTGATATTATTTGAACTTTATATATAAACTGTGCCGAAACCCTTCTCTTCTCACCTCCTGGGATGTGCTTACTGGTTGAGACTCCCTATTATGTTAGTGTCATACCTTGAAATAAGAAAGAGGCCGGACAAGTTACTAAGCCGGATGATCTCGCGGGTCCTGATACGTAGCCCCCTCCTCGACTCGAGTTGTCCACTCGGGTACACTGTCTAGAACACATACCCAGGTTTTGAACCTAGAATAATTTGACTTCATGCCGGATCCCTAGTAGGAACGCTTATTTGCATCATGTGCATTTGACTTAGGGGACTCAACACAGGGGTTGGGTCCGTCTAGGACAGGTAGCTTGAAATGAACAGACCATCTTGATGCATCCTATGTGCTACATGTTGCATTTATGTGAGGGTAAAAGGGTTATTTGGCGGACTAATGATAGTTGAGGGAAAATGAAAAATGAAAAAGAAAAAAGGGAAAAAAGAAAAAAAAAACAAAAAAAAGGGTGAGGTGTGAAGATAAAGCAAGTAGGGCCCAGTTTTGTTTTTGTTACATTTTTTTTATTAAGGAAAAAGACAAAAAATATATACAGGAAAATTCAAAAAGATTTTACACTTTTTCATCATTTTCAGAAAACCAAAAATAAAAAAAAAGAGGAAAATAAAATTCAAAAAGGTTTTGCATGTTTCGTCATTTTTCAAGAAAAAACAAAAAAAATATGTTTCTCTACATTAGTTGTTTTTTAATTCTCAACCGTATCCAATCTGCCCGAACTACGCGAACCTGATTCTCGTCTCCCGGGGCGGGATACGTAGGCAACCTACATAGGGTCCGGTCTTCCTAGTAAATCTTAGGCTTTTGGCTTTGCGGGGTCTTAGCCAAATTTTACACTTCTGGCCACCTTTTGGCTAAATAAATAACTTTGCAAAAATAATCGCAACCATGTCTTGCGTGTGTCTAATAGGGAATGTTATTGTCTCACATAGTGTTGGTTTAAGTTGTCTCATACAGGTGTGAACTTACTTACCGGAGTTCGAGCATGGCAGACACCCCAGGACCGCTGCATTCAGGAGTTGCTTAAGGAGATTTATTTTTAATTTTAGTTATTCTTTTAGTATGTATTTTTTATGTCGTCTTTTACTTTCTAATTTTGTACGTGATTTCAAGTTTTTGTTATTGTACTTTTTATTTTTGACAAGGTGTGGTGTAATTCAAAAATCCAAAAAAAAAAAGGGAGATGTTGCATTTTATATTTCCGTTATAAGTTTCCTTTAAGAACGCTAATTCTAGAAAATGAAAAAAAAAATTGAGGTTGTTTTTCTTTTAGGCAATTAATATATAGGACTTAAAATAAATTATTTTATGTTTCCTTTGGTATATTAGGACAAAAATTCAAAAACAAAAGAGGAGAATTTTCTTTTAGTACTTCTTTAAAAACTTTCTTTAAGGTGTTAATTTCAAAATCCAAAATGATTTCCTTTTGATGTGTTTCTTTGGAAAATTAATGAAAAATAAAAAAAAATTCTTTTCATTAGAACTTTAGGATATTTTACATAGACAATAAAAATACTTTATCTGTTGTTTGTCATTAGAATTTCTTCTTTGGGCAATCAAAATTTAAATCCAAAAATATTTTATTTTATCTTTTTCATTGCTTGTTTTGAAATATTGCGTCAGGATATCAAATGAAAATTCAAAATATGTTTTTGTGGTTTATGTGTAGGTCATGAGGTGCAATGGGAGCATCGGATTCGTGGAATTCTGATTAATTCAAACAGAAATGTTATTGTGGTCCTATGAGTAAAGTGATGCAAAGTGTGAATTCAGCAGAGTTATGCAGTCATGTTTGAGTACAGCGTATACTGATTGATACGGTGATCATATGTTGGAAACAGGCCTGGCATAGAATTCCGGATGTTGGAATTAGGCTCTAAGGCTTAATTGCTTGAATAAAAGGGAGTATCTTCAGAACTTATCGAGCTAATGTGCCCAACTTGGTTGTGATAGCACAGGAAGGCGCTTGAGGTGATAAACAGTGATTTCAAACTACTTCAGTGAAGTTCTCAGCACGTTCGAGGACGAACGTATGTTTAAGTGAGAGAGAATGTAACGACCCGACCGGTCATTTCGAGCCCTAGCGCGTCGTTCAGTAGTCTGAGGCCATGAGCAGCTTCATTTCAGGAATTGTGACTTGTTCGCATGGTCCGAATTTAAATTCAGGAAGATCAGAGTTAAATTTAGATGAAAATTCTCATTTGAGATGCTTAAAGTTGAAAGAATGAACTAGGATTGGAATTTTGAGTAAACGACCTCGGAATCAGGATCTGAAGGTTCTATTAGGTTCGTATGATGATTTCGGACTTGGGCGTATGCTCTAATTGGGTTTTGGATAACCCGAGAGCGTTTTGGCGCCTATTGTAGAAGTTAGCATTTTAGAAGGAATTTCTTAAGTTTGGCTTGAAGTGCATTTCAGTGTTATCAATGTCCGATTGGCATCCCGAGTTTGGGAATAGCTCCGTATGGTGATTCTGGAGTTGGGAGCGCGATCGGAAGTAAATTCTAAGGTCCGTAGGTCATTCTGAAGCCATTTGGCTAAATATAGAAATTTGATGGTTTTTGGGAAGTTTGACCAGAGGTTGACTTTTTGATATCGGGGTCGGAATCCAATTCCGAAAGTTGGAGTAGGTCTGTAATGTCAAATATGACTTGTGTGCAAAATTCGAGGTCAATCGGACGTGATTTGATAGACTTAAGCATCTGAAATAGAAGTTGGAAAGTTCAAAGTTCATAAAGCTTGGATTGGAGGTCGATTGATGATTTTAACTTTGTTTGATGTGATTTGAGGCCTTAAGCAAGCCCGTAATGTGTTTTGGAACTTGTTGGTATGATTGGTTGGGGTCTCGGGGGCCTCGGGGAAAAATAAAGAAATCAAAAACTATTTTTTCTCTTCTAGGACTTTTCCTTAATAGATTATTTGTTTCAAAAAAAAGAAGAAGAAAAAGCATGCCCTTTAAGCTTGAGTTTAGAATATGTCATAAAACATTAGGTCTAGAAAATTCAAAAAAGAGATTTGCTTTTTTTTTCATCAGAGTAGTCATTAAAAAAAAGGAACGTTGGATTGCTTGCTTTATTTTCGTTCTTCCAGAACTACGCAAAGATCTGATTCATGCGGGGTCATGATACGTAGGCAACCTACATAGGGTTCAATCGAATCGATTCTTTTATTTATTAAAGGAAAAGGAATAAAAAGAGGGAAAAAAGAGATGAAATTATGGGATGTGAGAAATAAGAGAGAAGAAAAAGAGCGATAATCACAAAGGAAAAAGGTGAAGCAAAATGAGCGAGCAAACAAGTGTTAGAAAAGCAAAGAAAGGAGAGAGGTTGAAATGAACAAATTGGGATGATGCCAAGTGACCTTATGAACCTCGAAGTCATTCTAAAGCCGTTAATTTTTTATAGGTGCATTGCACGCATTGTGATATTATTACCTGATAAATGCCCTAACGCTAATGTGATGGCTTCACTTTGTTGTACTCATAGTAGAAAGGTGGTTGGTTTGTGGTTTTTAAAATGGTAACTCCTCTCTACAATACAACGACAAAAGTCAATGGCAGACAACAACAGAACTGGTTTGGTTGATACCGGGGCCCGAAAGCAATTGGTTGAACAGAATAGTGGGTTGGTTGAAGAGGTACAAATGTTAAGACAACACATGGCATACATGTATCAGGCCTGGATGACTGGGAAGGCACCACCCCTACCACCGCTCATTTTTTCAAATGCTACCCTTACCCAAACTTCCAATACAATGCTAGATAATCCTCCATATTCTCCAGATACACCCGCTTATCACAACTTTTCCAACCATCCTGGTAGCTCCATCGCTCATCCTCCAATTACCTCTCCCCAAAATCACCCACATGTCATATCCACTACCCCAAACAAAGAATACCCACTCAAAACTCACAATGCCCAATATCACCCCCCAGAGGTTGCTCGCAAGGTCCTTGATTCATACGAGAGAAGCTCCCGGGATGAGCTTCATGCTAAAAATGAAAAGGTTACAAGAAAAAAAGGGCGGGATGGGGTACACAGGAAGTTGAAAAGCACAAAACAGTCCTTAAGGGACAAGCAAAGAGTGGGAGGTCAGGGTAGCATGACTTGCAAAGAACTGATTGTGCCACATGACGCCCGCCTGCCCGCAGGGTTCAAAGTACCAAAATTTAACTTGTATGATGGGAGTGGAGATCCGGTGGCCCACCTGAGGGTCTATTGCAATGAAATGAGGATGGTTGGAGAGAAAGATGACTTGATGATGTCATATTTCAATAAAAGCCTAACTGGGGTAGCTTTGGACTGGCATGGTCGTCAAAATGTCGATAAGTGGCTTACATTGGGTGACATGGCTCAAGATTTTGTCTGATACTTTCAATGCAAATCGAGTGTTACCCCAGACCGCTCCTCGCTGTCTAAAATGGAAAAGAGGCCGAAGGAAAGCTTTAATGAGTTTGGGCTCAGATTGAGGGAGCAAGCTGCTCGAGTCAATTCCCCGATCAGCAAAGAAGAAATGGTTAAGCTTTTTCTACAGGCCCAGGGACCCACCTACTACAGTCATTTGATCCCGGCCCTGGGAAAGCCTTTCAATGATGTGTTAAAAATGGGGGAGCTAGTAGAAGAAGGAATCAAGTCAGGCAAAATCGTGAGTTGTTCGGAGGCCATTCAGAACGTACTAGTAAGCTTGGTTGGAAGAAAGAGGAACAAAAAAGACAATCCGATAGGTTTTCCTGATCAACACTTCCAGCCTCGACATTGTCCCGTGGTTATCCTTGTGCATTAGATGACCCTCCCAGACACTACTTCTCTCCACAGAACTCCGAAAGTCGCCCATCACATTCCCAGTACCCAGCTCCTCGAAATACCCAGTCTCCCTCGCGAGTTTACCAAAAACACCTTAGATCAGGTTTTCGGCCCAATCCAACATTTAAGGATGAGAGGTTACGGAAGAAGAAAACATTCACTCCATTGGGAGAATCATACGCCAGTATATTCCATCGGTTAATTACACTGGACATGTTGAAGCCGATTCAAATAAAAGTTTCGAACCCTCCTCCAAAGAAGTTCGATCTTTATCAAAAGTGCGCATACTGCTGAGGTGCCCTGGGGCACGACATAGAGAAATGTTGGAATCTGAAGAATGCAATTCAGAAGCTTATTGATGCAGGAGACATCGTCGTGCAAAGTCCAGATGTAGCAAACATTGGCCAAAGTCCATCTCCTATGCATAATGAGACGCATATGGTGGGTATGATTGATCATGAGAATGAGCCAGCAGAAGAAACCAAGAAGCAGTTTGCTCAGACCAACTTGATGGGGACTTGTGAAAATTCTAGCTGTCTTGTCATGAAATTCAGTGGCTAAGATGTCGAGTTTGGTGATTGGAAAGACGCTCCATCTCCTGCCTAACTAGAGTGGAGTTCTGGTGGTTTATTTTGTCGTCATTTCCATTGTCCAGGTTATTCTCAAGGTTGTAATACGGATATGGTCTTGTAACCCAAACCCTTCTATCCTTTCACTTTGCCTTGTTTGTCTAGTCATAATAGCTTGTTTAGTGTCGTCTAGGTTTGTTCAAAGGTTGTAACTAGTCTAGTTTGTTTTTTTTGTTTTTTAAACCCTTTCACCATCAGTATAATGCAATTCTCTATTTCCTGCAATTTCTAGTCATTTTATTTAGTTCCCTTATCCTTTTACAATTCTTTTCATGTTGGTTCTAGTGACATGACATGCATGCATAATTCTCATCTTGGTTTTTAAAAGTAAGCAATGGAACAATGCTAAAGATGTAAGGACATTCGAGGGAAACAAGTAAAGGCATTTTGAGATCACTTCGAGCCCGAATCAAGTGAAACTGGGGGCAGAGGGAACATAAAGAAATATTGTCGAAATGCATCATCGGCAAGTTTGCACCAAGTTTACCGGGGCCGTTCGCGGCACTGTGTTTGTTGCCCTAATTGATAAATACAGAAGGCAAATATGTGAATATGGTTATTAATTATGGTACAATCAAAAGTTATTACTAATGTTTCCCTCAATTTGTTCAATTGTGTAGTTTGTACTTGGCATGTTTTGCAGATTGGAATGACGAAGGCATTTTGTTCTGTTATCCAAATACTTTATCCGTTGCTACCCCTTTTGAGCCTCATTTATTTTCTTTCGTACCCCTCTTTCGGAATCAATAACAAAAGTCGGAAGCCCGAGCGGGGAAAATCAGCGGAGAAACAAGAGAAAAATAGTCCAAAAGAAAAGAAGAAGGAAAAGAAAAAGAGAAGAGAAGAGAAAAGAAAAGAAAATAAAGGAAAAGAGAAAAAAAAGAAGACGAAAAGAAAAAAAGAAAAGAAAAAGAAAAGAAAAAGAAAAGAAAAAGAAAGAAAAGAAAAGAAAAGAGAAAAGAAAGAAATGAAAAGAAGAAAGAAAAGAAAGTGGAAGAAAGAAAGATCGCAACAATAAAGTAATTTCTATGACTTGAACTACATTTGACTTGATCCCGAAAGGGTAAGTAGGAAGTCTCTCTCTGAGGTTCAATCATTTAATTTAGCATGCCTTAACAAGAACTGATTTGGTCTTAGATTAAAAATAAGCAGCGAGCGGGCTGGTTCAACACATGCATTTAGACAGAAAGTCTGCATTAGGCCACTCGGATACAGTTGCCAGGGTCTGACCCAATTAATTAATTAGCCAACCCTTTGTCTATGTGTTGTAATAAAACTAGGCGTAGGATCTATTAGTTTCAGGAAAAGATGCAGAGAGATACCAGTAATTTCAAAAAAAGATGCAAATTGATTTTAGAGAAAAGAGGCATCAGTTTTAACAAAGAGAAAAAAAAAGCAAACTGCATTTAGAAAAAGGAATTACCAGTTGTATCAGAAAAGATGTAGATTGATTAAAAGGTTTACGAGCTTCAGGAAAGTACATATTGATTATGATAAAGGGTTTACCAATTGTAGTAAAGATAGAT
Organism: Nicotiana glauca; assembly: GCA_026770625.1. Taxonomy (NCBI): domain Eukaryota; kingdom Viridiplantae; phylum Streptophyta; class Magnoliopsida; order Solanales; family Solanaceae; genus Nicotiana; species Nicotiana glauca. The sequence continues at coordinate 82,637 of MU745074.1, forward strand.
ACGAGTTTCAGCGATTGATTTTGTTTTAGAAACGAATGAGACTATTATGGACGAGATTTCCTATAGGCATGCTTTCTATACGTTTGCTGATTTTAACACCCTTTCATGACATTAATAGGAGTCTTATGCACACAATATCTATATGCAAATTTGTTATTAAACCTATAAACGGTGACATTTGTGTATGTAGAAATGCAAGAGTCTATATGCATGATCTCTATATGTTTAATTAAAGAAACATGAGTGTTAAATCCTATAAGCATGCTTTTTAGGTGATTTTTTTTGTAGTAAAGTTAAGCGTTAAATCTTATAGGCATGGTCTCTATGTGATTGAATCAGTATTAAAGACCCTATAGGCAGGATTTCTAGTTTGATAAAAAAATAAAATCCTAAGTCATGCTTTCTACCCCTTGTATGCAAGAAAAGTAAAGACCCCTCCCACACCCTTTTATTATAATCCACGAGTTTCATACAAAATTCTTACAACCCAATGAATCAAACTGGAAATTAAAAGATAAATCAAAAGCTAACAGCCAGATCCGAGCAGCCTAATTCAACCTTAATGTCTGGTAACATGTGATTGAGCCATTTCCGAGATTCAAATTTCCAAAGCCTTCTCTTTATCCAAGGTGTTTCAAAGTTCCAAGGAATCTCAAGGATTACAGGCATTGCTTACACCCAGGATAACATTAGCATTAGAATAGTGCAGTGTGGAAGAGCTTGCTCTCAGGCATCCAAGTTCAGAGGGAGCTCAGGGGTCCCAAAGCATGGCTTACAAGAGAGGGTCAGACCTTATAGCTAAGAGCAAGTGCAAAGTGAAAGGGAATTAGGTAGACATGATAGGTGGTGGTCATACCTAGCCACAGGGTAGGCTGTCACACCCCTGACCACTTGCTTGGTCGAACAAGTTAGGAGCAGACCTTCTAAAGGTCAGACTAGAGTCTGGATAGTGATTAGGACACTATCAGACTCAAATCCAGGGCCCAGACACATAGAGGGGGGAAAGGGATAGGAATTGATTGAGTTTGGGATTCAAGAATCCATTTCAGGATCATAGACAGCAATATTGGAGTATTGTTATGCCCTGAACCACAACTCACACACAAAGGGTAAAAGGTAAGGTAATTCATAAAGTATCAAATTCATGACAAATAACAGATTTAAATACTGCACTATAAAGGAAAGGGGGGAGCATGTGACAATATGCTAGAAACAAATGGGCAGAATTAAACACATTGTTGTTAAGGCATGTAAACTAATTGAGACATACTAGTATAGAAGTAAAATAGCGCAGAAGAAAGCAAACACAGTCCACAGCAATGCAAGTATCAGAAAGAGAGAGAGTATAAGTGAATTGTGAACTTAGATTGTTCTGTGTTCGTGTGTGTTCAAAGAGAAGGGAGGAGAGTATTTGTAGTGTAAAAACAGGCAAAAAATAAGGTAAAGATTGCAGTTCAACAATAATTAGGGGAAAAAGTGTCAATTAAAATTAAATCAGTATCAAAGACTTCCTTTAATTAAGGAATTAAAATCAAACGGTAACATGCAATTGCTAAATAAGGAAGTATTTCTAGCATAGTACATGTACATAGTAGGTAATAGAGGCTAGGTTCATCAGACTCTAATCAAGGAAAGGTCTATCAGAACCTAATACCAATATAATCAAGGTAAGTGAATCAATCAACTTGAGTAGGAAAGGCTGGGGTCGAGATTTCAAGGCAAGCATTCAAATAGGTCTGAGAAGCAGGGAAATCGGTACAATAAGGAAAGAATCAATCACAAGAGTGCAATCAGAATCACACAAAGAGATTTGAAGTCAGCCCACAATTAAGGGCTACTTTGAGAGTTAAATTTAACATATAAAGGAATGCATAGCCTTAGGCATGAGAGGATAAGTTGTGGTAAAATAATAGCATGTAGCAGTAACTAAAAGGCATGATAGTCAAGTTTTAGTGCTTAACAATAGAGAAAAGATTCAGAAGCATGCAAAGAAGTCAGAACCAAAAAAAATAGTCAAGAGAATGGAAGCACACTGCAATTTCAATGAACGAGTTGCAAAAAGAGATTGAATAGTCCCCAAAGAAACTAGGTTTTAGAGAATCAAATGAGTTTAGAGGAGATGAGCAGTCAAACAAACAAAACAGGTTTAAAATCCTGGATAAGCCCCAAAATTAGGGGTTTCACTCATGCTAAATCAAATATAGGAGAGGGTAAATCAATTGAATAACAAACAAAAACTCAAATAAGATCCCAAAATTAAGGCTTTTAACATGCTAAATCAGATGAAAAATAAAGTGAATCAAACCACCACTAACAAACAGACCAGGAAACTAAAACAAAATCCCCAAGAAAATTAGGGTTTTCAACATGCGAGTTCAGATAGAAGGTTATACAAACAAACACAGTAAAAACATGTCGAGATTCAGAGAAGAGATGTTCGAGATAGAATAACATGAAACCCTAGTTGAGGAAAATAGAGTTTCTGAAAGAAAACATTAAAGAATTTTTTAAAAAACGCATAGAAAGTTCACACACACATAGATCCAGAACAAATCTAAAATAAATCGAAGGAACCTCAGAGATTAGGGTTTCGTAAGAAACCCAAGAGACGAGATAGGCTTTGGAAACCATTGGTCAGAGCAGAGAAGCCGAAGATCGAACTCGAATGGCCGTGGCTGGCCGGACAGAGGTTGAATATGACCGGAAAAAAGCCATCGAACAAAGCTTGGTTGAGACCTTTTCAAGATCTGGTCATAGGACCTTAGAGATGAGACCATATAAGACTTGGGAGGCCGGTGTAGGGCTCCGATGAGTCTGGGGAGCCATGGATCAAGGTTTTGATTGGAGGCGGCGGCTAGGGTTTTAAGAGAGCTCGATAGACAAGAGCTTTTGAAGGCGACGGATTGGGAAAATGAGATAGGGTTAGGCGGTTGTGTGTAATTAAAAAGGTAAGAAGTAACGGTGGTCATTTATCTAAATGATCAACGGCCGAGAATCAAAAAGGGATATGGGTTGGGTCGGTTCAACATGTATTGGGTCGGGTAGACATGTTAATTGGATTTCAAATTAGGGCTGAAATAGGGTGCCAAATTGGCTAAAATTGAAATGCAATAAGGCCAAACCGTAAATAGCCAATTTTCCCTTTTAATTTTGTAAAAATAGTAATACTAATTTTAAAAAAAATTAAATGTAATGGGTAAATGAGTATTATATAATATTAATTAAAAAAAGCTGGGATTAATTTAATAAACATAAAATGTCATAAATTACAAGATAGACCATAATTGCAATTATATGCAATTTAGCTTTAAAATACCAAAACAAATTGTAAAAACTATGCAAAAATTACTTTAATTATATTTTGGTGTAGATGTGAAAATAAAATGAATTATTCACCAAAAAATGATAGTTTTGGGAATAATTATTGGATTTTATTGTGTAAAATAGGCAATAAATGGGTTTAAAAAATCATTAAAAATATCAAAACTCTTGGATGTGCTTATATATGCACCAATATGCTATTTTGGAAATATTTGGGTATAAAAATACTTAGGGAAAAATTGGGTATCAACAATGTTCAGGCCTTAGCCAGTCAGTTTGTGAGATTGGATCTTTCGGAGCCCAGTCGGGTTCTAGCTTGCGTGATCTATCAGTCTATATTCTTTGGTCGTATCCGATAGTGGCAGTTTGATGACCCTCATTTTCTTGTCCTCAAGGACAAGCTGCTGCATGTCGATGCCATAGATGTGACTGTTGGTGATGACGGGGTGTTGATTATGCAGGGTCGGATTTGTGTACCCAATGTTGATGGGCTTCGAAAGATGATTCTAGAGGAGGCACATAGTTTGCGTTATTCTATTCATCCAGGTGCCGCAAAAATGTACCAGGATTTGAGGCAGCACTACTGGTGGAGGCGGATGAAGAAAGATATATTTGGGTTTGTAGCTTGGTGCCTCAATTGTCAGCAGGTGAAGTATGAGCACTAGAGACCTAGGGGGTTGCTTCAGCAGAGAGAGATTTCAGAGTGAAAGTGGGAGCAGATCACCATGGAATTTGTAGTTGGGCTCCCATGTACTTTGAGGAAGTTCGATATCATTTGGATGATTGTGGATCGGCTGACCAAGTCCGCACATTTAATTCTAGTGTGTACTACCTATTCTTTGGAGCGTCTGGTGGAGATTTATATCTTGGAGATTGTTCGTATGCATGGTATTCTAGTTTCTATCATTTCAGATAGAGGTACTCAGTTCATATCACGGTTCTGGAGGGCCGTACAGCATGAGTTGGGTACTCGTGTGGAGCTGAGTACAACATTTCACCCTCAGACGGACGGATCGTCCGAGCGCACTATTCAGATTCTAGAGGATATGCTCTATGTGTGTATGGTTGAGTTTGGAGGGTCTTGGGATCAGTCCTTGCCATTAGCGGAGTTTGCCTATAACAACAGGTATCACGGTGGTCCGTCGCACGTGTTGGATTTCAGTTCAGTCCAGATGGACAAAGATCTATCTTATGTTGAGGAGCCAGTGGCAATATTGGACAGGCAGGTCCAAAGGCGGAGGTCAAAGAACATTGCATCAGTGAAGGTTCAGTGGCGGGGTCAGCCGGTCGAGGAGGCAACCTGGGTGACCGAGCAGGATATACGCAGTCGTTACCCTCATCCTTTCACTACTTCAGTTATGTCTCTATGCTCGTTCGAGGACGAACGAATGTCTAAGTGTAGGAGGATGTGACGACCCGGCCGGTCGTTTTAAGAATTTATGCCCCGATCCCCTATTAACTGCATTCCCCGAGTTTGTTTCTGCTATTGAGAGTTGCCGGTAGAAATTATTTAGAGTTTTGGAGAGTTTTGGGACACTTAGTCCCTAAATGAGAGCTTAAGTTTTAGAAATTTGATCGTAGTTGGAACAGTGTAAAGACGGCCTCGAAATGGAATTCTGATGGTTCCATTAGCTCAGTTTGGTGATTTTGGGTTTAGGAGCGTTTTCGGATTGTGTTTTAGATATCCGTAGCTAATTTAGGTTTAAAATGGCAAAAGTTGAATTTTTGAAGTTTCCGGTTTGATAGTGAGATTTTGATCTGAGCGTCGGAATGGAATTTCGAAAGTTGGAGTAGCTCTGTAGTGTTGAATGTGACATGTGTGCAAAATTACAGGTCATTCCGACGAGCTTTGACAGACTTTTTGATCTAAAGCGTATTTTGTGATTTTTTGAAGTTCTTTGACTTGAATCTGATGCTAATTGGTTGATTTGATATTGTTTGAGGTGTTTTGAAGATTTCTATAAGTTTGGATAGTGGTACATGACTTGTTCGTGCTTTTGGTTGAGGTCTCGAGGGCCTCGGGATGATTTTGGATGGTTAACGGAAAGTTTGGAGTTGAGAGTTTGAAGCTGAAGCTGCTAGTTTGCTGTCATAACCGCACTTGCGGTTTGGGGACCGCAGGTGCGAGCTCGCAGAAGTGGTCCAGGTACTGCAGATGCGGTTGAGGCGAAAAAGGATGTTGACCGTAGATACGGCCAAGGCGCCGCAGAAGCGACACCGCATCTACGTAGGGGCAGTCGCAGGTGAGGAAAAGGCCCATTTAATGAATTGTTGCAAATGAGACCATGTCTTCGCGGAAGTGGGACCGCAGGTGAGGTCCCTTGACCGCAAAAGCGGAATTTGCCGGTCAGAAAAAATCAAAATTTTGAGGGTTTAGTTTCAAAAAGTTAAAAATTTATTGGGAGCTCGGGAGAGGACGAATTTGGGAGGAATTTGAAGAGGAAATTAGTGGGTAACGATTCCTTATCCCTTTCTAGTTGTATTCTTTTAATCTAAAGTTCTGTCATTTAATTTCGGATTGGAGATGAAAATTGGGGAAAAGTTGGAAGAAAGTTCTTACACCTAGAATTCGAGTTTTGATTGGGAATTTGACATGGGATTTGGATAATTTTTGTATGCATGAACTCGTGAGAGTATGAGGATTCTGAAAATATAAATTTTACCCGATTTCGAAACGTGGGCCCGAGTGGCATTTTGGTCAATTTACCTAATTTCGCGCATTAGCTTAGAATTAATTAGTTGAGTTAGTTACTTCAAGTGTTATTTACATTATGCAATTTAATTGAATAGATTTGGGTCATTTAGAGTCGAGTACTCGTGGCAAGATCATGGTTTCGGGTTGATATTTATCCAGTTCGAGGTAAGTGACTTGCCTAACCTTGTGTGAGGGACTTCCCCTTAGGATTTGGTATTGTTGATATTTGAAATGCCTTGTACGTGAGATGGCGAGTGCGTACTTGTGCTAATTGTTGAAAATCCAGTTTTTTTTGCTAAGTAATTAAAATTATGTTTCTTCTCCTGTTATTACAACTTGCAATTTAAACCTGTTGTTAGCTTAGGGAAGCATGTCTAAGTGACTGAATTGCTTTATTTGCTCAAACCGCTTTACATGATTTATGTGCAGCATGCTAGGCTAGAATTTCTTGTTTGCCTTGATATGAACTTTGACATTTGATGAATATTCCTCATGTTGCTGCTGTGTATTTACATTTGGGACTACGGATGTGGGATTCCGGTTGATCCCCCTTGCCTGTTTATTTAGGACTATATCACGACCCCAATCCCGGTCGTGATGGCGCCCAACCGAACTGCTAGGCAAGCCCGACCATTAGCACTCTCAACCCAAGCATGAAGCTCAAAATCAATTATTTACATATCATTTAAACATTCATAATGAATAATATCCCAAAGGCCTGGGGGTCATGAGTCTAGAGCCTCTAACAATACAGAGTAATAGAACTCCATACTACAAATGATCACAACTGTGGAAAGATAATAAATAGATAGGGAAGGAGTCGGGTCCTGCGGATGTCAGGTAGCTACCTCGACAACTCCAATAAAACTCTGAAACAACAACGAGCTCAGCTCAGCTCCCAAAATACATGAATCTGCACACATGGTGCAGGGAGTAAAGTGAGTACTTCCAACTCAGTGGTAATAAAAGTGAATAACAACTGAAAGTACAAAATCCCAGAAAGGCACAAATAATGCTATCTTAAGCAGTAAACCAAATAGACAGTATAATCCATGAAATTATAGCAACAACATTCTCTTTAAATAAATCAATAGAACAAGAATGCACAAATAAGGTCAGCCATTGTTACCTGACCGGACATCCATTGTTACCTGACCAAAGTGTTTCAGTGTCACTGTTACCACTAGTCAGTCATTGTTACCTGACTGGTCAGTCATTGTTACCTGACCGAAACACATACAACAGTGTCATTGTTACCACTGTTCATATCAAAGGGGTAGAAATAAGGTCAGCCATTGTTACCTGACCGGTTAGCATTGTTACCTGACCAAAGTGTTTCAGTGTCATTGTTACCACTAGTCAGTCATTGTTACCTGACTGGTCAGTCATTGTTACCTGACCGAAACACATACAACAGTGTCATTGTTACCACTGTTCATATCAAAGGGGTAGAAATAAGGTCAGCCATTGTTACCTGACCGGTTAGCATTGTTACCTGACCAAAGTGTTTCAGTGTCATTGTTACCACTAGTCAGTCATTGTTACCTGACTGGTCAGTCATTGTTACCTGACCGAAACACATACAACAGTGTCATTGTTACCACTGTTCATATCAAAGGGGTAGAAATAAGGTCAGCCATTGTTACCTGACCGGTTAGCATTGTTACCTGACCAAAGTGTTTCAGTGTCATTGTTACCACTAGTCAGTCATTGTTACCTGACTGGTCAGTCATTGTTACCTGATCGAAACACATACAACAGTATCATTGTTACCACTGTTCATATCAAAAGGTACCCCGCGCTCACTGTGGGTGTGCAGACTCCGAGGGGCTTCTTCAGCCCAAGCGCTATCAATAAGGCCTGAAAGCCTGAATAATATCAACACAAGGCCTGAAAGACTGCTCACAATACACTCGAGGCATGAAAGCCTGCTCACATAACACTCGAGGCCTGAAAGCCTCCTCACATCACTCATCATGCCCTCACATAGGGCCCTCGACCCCAATCAGTCCAAGAATAGTCAAAAAGCCCTTCGGGCATCAGTAAAACAGTGATACTCAGCTCAAATGATAGTTCAAATATCAGTTAAAACTCCAGGTTTGAGTAAAATATAGCTGAGTTCATAAAACAGGGTAAATCACACGGACTGAGTTCAAATAATATTTTAAATAGTGAGGGAAACAGTGATAATAGCTCATAAGAGTTCAAACAACCGGCAATAAGCCCCAAGTATGGCAATGAGCTCAAGTCATAATGATAACAACAAATCATTTGAAAATATGCGGTAAAAACCAACAACCGGAACGGACCAAGTCACGATCCCCAACGGTGCTCTACCCCACGCTCAGGTCAAGCGTGCAAGTCACCTCAATACAGCACTAAGAGTGCAAATCAGGGGTTTTAATCCCTCAGAATATCATTCACAAGAATTACTCACCTCGATCCAGCAAAAACTCTAGCCCGCAACGCCTTTGCGCCTCAAACTGGCTTGCACGCGCATCGAAACTAGCCAAAAATCAGTACAAATATATCATAATAGGCTAATGGAACAACACCCAATCGAAAATAATCGAAATATAGCAAAAATCTCGAAACTAGCAAAACCCGAGCCCCGGTACCGCTCCTCTAAAAATTATGAAACTCACATTTTCGGAATCCTCGTCTCACCACCCAAAACGGACCACAAATGGCCCCTCAAATCCTAAATTTAAGATTTTTGCTCCAAGCCCCAATTTTCTTGATTTTTAGCCATAATCTCATGAAGTTTTAGTGCTAAAACCTTGTTTTACACCATAACAACATTATTCAAGGCTATAAACTCATACCTGATGGAATCCCCTACGAATCCTCTCCAAATCGCCCAAAATCGCCTTTTTCCCGAAGTGTAAAATGTTTTCTAACTTATGAAATTCGGTAACACTAACTCACTTAAACCTTCTGTGTTTTTCGCTTTTGCGGTCCCGTTACCGCTTCTGTGGGACCGCTTCTACGGCCTTTAGACCGCTTCTGCGGTTTCACTTAACCCACACACGATCGCTTCTGCAGTCTTAAACCGCTTTAACGGAAGCCGCTTCTACGGTTACCTCGACCGCTTATGCGGTCTCAACATAAAAACCCAGGACCGCTTATGCGGTCAAACACCGCTTCTGCAGAATTCTTCCGCTTTTGCAGAAATTCCAGCCCTTCCTCCGGACCGCTTTTGCGATCAATCCGCCGCATCTGCGGAACCGCTCTTGCGGTCCTTTTTCCGCAGATGCAGAAATATCAGAAGCTTTAGATGACAGACCTGCTACAAAAAAAAATCCCGTTTAACCATCCGAAATCATCTCGAGTCCCCCGGGACCTCAACCAAAAGCAAAGACATGATCTAATACATTATTCAAACTTGCTCGAATCATAAAAACGCTA
>MU745079.1:0-15212 GCA_026770625.1 Nicotiana glauca
GCCTATATAAAAGAGGATTACATTTCAAGTTTTGAAGTCAGGAGCCCGCCTGTAAAACAGAGGAATACATTTCATGTTTTGAAGTCCGGGGCCCGCCTGTATAACAGAGGAATACATTGCAAGTTTTAAAGTCAGGAGCCCGCCTGGATAGTAGCGGAATACGTTCACGTTTTGAAGTCAAGAGCTCGCCTATATAGCAGAGGAATACATTCAAATTTTGAAGTCAGGAGCCCGCCTATATAACAGAGGAATACATTTTAAGTTTTGAAGTCAGGAGCCTGCCTATATAACAGAGGAATACATTACAAGTTTTGAAGTCAGGAGGCCGCGTGGATTGCAAAGGAATACATTTAAGTTTTGAAGTCAGGAGCCCGCCTGTATTGTAGAGGAATATATTTCAAGTTTTGAAGTCAGGAACCCGCCTGGACATTAGAGGAAAAAGTTCAACTTTTGAAGTCAGGAGCCCACCTGGATAGCAGAGGAATACATTTCAATTTTGAAGTCAGGAGCCCGCCTATATAACAGAGGAATACATTTCAAGTTTTAAAGTCAGGAGCCCTCCTGGATAGTAGAGGAATACATTTCCAGTTTCGAAGTCAGCAGCCCGCCCGGATAGTAGAGGAATACGTTCACGTTTTGAAGTCAAGAGCTCGCCTGTATAGCAGAGGAATACATTTCAAGTTTTGAAGTCAGGAGCCCTCCTGGATAGTAGAGGAATACATTCAAATTTTGAAGTCAGGAGCCCGCCTATATAACAGAGGAATACATTTTAAGTTTTGAAGTCAGGAGCCCGCCCGTATAACAGAGGAATACATTACAAGTTTTGAAGTCAGGAAACCGACTGGATATTAAAGAAATACATTCAAGTTTTGAAGTCAGGAACCCGCCTGGATAGTAGAATAATACGTTCATGTTTTGAAGTCAAGAGCTCGCCTGTATAGCAGAGGAATACATTTCAAGTTTTGAAGTCATGAGCCCTCCTGGATAGCAGAGGAATACATTCAATTTTAAAGTCAGGGGCCCGCCTATATAACAGAGGAATACAATTCATGTTTTGAAGTCAGGAGCCCGCATGTATAACAGAGGAATACATTACAAGTTTTGAAGTCAGGAGACCGCCTGGATAGCAAAGGAATACATTCAAGTTTTGAAGAAAGGAGCCCGCCTGTATAGTAGAGGAATACATTTCATATTTTGAAGTGAGGAACCCGCCTGGACAACAGAGGAATAAGTTCAAATTTTGAAGTCAGGAGCCCGCCTGGATAGCAGAGGAATACATTTCAATTTTGAAGTCAGGAGCCCTCCTGGATAGAAGAGGAATACATTTCAAGTTTTGGAGTCAGGAGTCCGCCTGGATAGCAGAGGAATAATTTCAAGTTTTGAATTCAAGAACCCACCTGAATAGCAGATAAATACATTCAAGTTTTCAAGTCGGGAGCCAGCCTGGATAGCAGAGGAATACATTTCAAGTTTGGAAGTCAGGAGCCCGCCTGGATAACAGAGGAATACATTTCAACTTTTGAAGTCAGGAGCCCACCTGGATAGCAGAGGAATATATTCAAGTTTTGAATTCAAGAGCCCGTCTGGATAGCAGAGGAATACATTCAAGTTTTGAAGTCAGGAGCCCGCCTGGATATTAGAGGAATACATTCAAGTTTGGAAGTGAGGAGCCCGCCTGGATAGCAGAGGAATACATTCAAATTTTGAAGTCAGGATCCCTCCTGGATAGCAGAGGAATACATTTCATGTTTTGAAGTTAGGAGCCCGCCTGTATAAAAGAGGATTACATTTCAAGTTTTGAAGTCAGGAGCCCACCTGTATAACAGATGAATACATTTCATGTTTTGAAGTTAGGGGCCCGCCTGTATTACAGAGGAATACATTTCAAGTTTTGAAGTCAGAAGCCCGCCTGCATAGTAAAGGAATATGTTCATGTTTTGAAGTCAGGAGCTTGCCTGTATAGCAGAGGAATACATTTAATGTTTTGAAGTCAGGAGCCCGCCTGGATAGCAGAGGAATACATTCAAATTTTGAAGTCAGGAACCCGCCTATATAACAGAGGAATACATTTCATGTTTTGAAGTCACGAGCCCGCTTGTATAATAGAGGAATACATTTCAAGTTTTGAAGTCAGGAGACTGCCTGGATAGCAGAGGAATACATTCAAGTTTTGAAGTCACGAGCCCTCCTGTATAGTAGAGGAATACATTTCAAGTTTTGAAGTCAGGAGCCCGCCTGTATAAGAGAGGAATACATTTCAAGTTTTGAAGTCAGGAGCCCGCTAGTATAACAGAGGAATACATTTCAAGTTTTGAAGTCAGGAGTCTGCATGTATAGCAAAGGAATACATTTCAAGTTTTAAAGTCAGGAGCCTGCATGTATAGCAGAAGAATATATTTCAAGTTTTAGTGGTCAAGCAAAGGCAAATCATCTCAAGTCACAATTCAAGGCAACAACAAAAGTATGTCCCCAGGAAAATACAAGTCAACAAGGAAACAACGGTCGCCGAGCAAGTTTGAGAAGAAGCCTTTGTAATTTATAGACCATAGCTTAGTCTAGCTTGTTGATTTTTCTTTTAGAATGGTGTAATAAGGAAGTTAGCAGTCAGTAGTTGCAGCAGCAACAGTAAAGCACAACTTCATGGTAGTCCCAACTACAAAATTCCCGAACTACATTGACCGGATTCCTTTTTAGCCAAGGATATGTAGGAAACTATTGAAGCAAAGGTTCGGTCCATATCTTTCAAAAAATGCTTCACACGGAGGGTTCAAACGGGCAAAAATTGCTCATATCCGCTCACTTTGTCTTTGCACGAAAACTCTTCATGTTTACGGGCAAAGAGGGGCAGCTGTGAGCACGTGATTTTTGCCTCACACGAATTACTCCCAAAGAATTCAAAACAAAATAATTGTTTGTTTTATTGTTTGAAGTCTTGTGAGATATGGTGGTATTTTTTGTTTTGCATTTATCTGTGCATATTTATTTGTTAAATTGATTAAAAAAATACCAAAATATGTTACAATTGCATTTAGGATTTAATTAGACATTTTAGAATTTATTAATAACTAGGTGTTTTATAAAAATGGAAAAATAACAAAAAAATAATGTAATATTTCCATTTTAATTAATTAATGTCAAATTTTGTGTTTTCATTTAATGTGATGTTTAGTTATTTTATGATAATTACTACTTAGAGGTAATTAACATTTTTAGGGATAATTTGGTCAAGGTTAGATTTAGGTTTGTATTTTTATTTTAATTAGGAAGAAAATTGAAAGGAAAAGAAAATAAGAAGAGGAAATTGGATTTGGGCCAATGCAAATACAATTCACCCAAGCCCAAACCAAACACCCAGTACCCAGTTAAAACTAGCCCAAATTTGCCCCAAACCCGATCAAAATTAGTTCAGGCCTTGAGACATTTAAAACGATATAGTATGGTGAGAATACTACGTCGTTTCAATTTCAAAAAATCTCAGCCATCCATCCATCCCCATCCAACAGTCCACAGCTCTGCTCATTGCCCATTTACCTACCCGACCTACATTCCCCGAACTGGTCCAGCACCCCATTAAACAAAACGACCCTGTTTCCCATGCATGGTTTAAGCAGAGCCATTGGACCTAATTAATTCTATCATTTTAATATACCACAACCTATTACCCCCTTACACCTTAGAAACCCACCCCTCCTTCGTCTCTCTTCAGAGACCAGAACCCCACCGTCCTCCGCCATGCACAACTACCGGAAATCGCCTCACGGCAGCGACCGGTGGCCAAACACCACCAAAAATACACCCCAAACTCCCCTCGCCCTCCTCTTTTCGAAACCTTACTCCTTTTCTTTTGAATCATCGTAGAACTCGTCGAATATTGAATAGAAGCGATGAACCCTAACGCCGCCACAGTTTCTCTGGTGGAGGCGCTGACTCCAAACCATCCCAAACTAACACCCCATGACCCCCACAACTCCCTCCTCCCTAATCCATAGTCAGTTTCCTTCGAATGTGGCCTAATCTGCTTGAATCTCAAATCAAAGGGTTCGAGTCTTAAAAGCCAAAATCCAAAACTTGGGGCTCCAGTTCCTCATGAGGTTTGAGACCGGTTTTGTCACCTAAATAAGATTTTTCACTTGTTCTTTACAAAGAACAAGTGATTGACCTTGTTTGGTGATTTAAATTGCATAAGTCAATCACAAGGTCAAGTCAAAATGGTGAGTTCTTTTGTTTTTAAGTTGTTTTAGGTAGTTCAGCTTTTTCTCCTTCTTCTCCTTCTTCTTTTATTTTTCTATGAACGGTTTAGTTAAATATTTGAATTAGGTGTTATGTCAAAGATATTGATTGTCTGTTGGTCATACTTTGGTTCATTCTCTATGAATGCTGTTATAAATATCGAACCATTTAAATGTTGCTTGTTTTGCGGTTTGAAAACACTGAACTGGAATTAGGTTAACCTTTAGAGTTTGAGAATCCACGATTAGATAAAAACTGAATAGCCTAGAAACGATTTGAATTGGTTTATTTTGAACAAGGTATTTTATAAAAATGGAAAAATCACAAAAGAATATTGTATTTTTTGCAATTTTTGTAATTAATGTCGAATTTTGCATTTTCTTTTAATTTGATATTTAGTTATTTTATGATAATTACTACTTAGAGGTAATTGACATTTTTAGTGATAATTTGGTCAAGATTAGATTTAGGTTTGTATTTTTATTTTAATTAGGAAGAAAATTGAAAGGAAAAGAAAATAAGAAGAGGAAAGTGGATTTGGGCCAATGCAAATACAATTCACCCAAGCCCAAACCAAACACCCAATACCCGGTTAAAACCAGCCTAAATTTGCCTTAAACCCGGTCCAAATCAGTTCAGGACTTGAGATATTTAAAACGTCGTAGTATGGTGAGAATACTACGTCCTTTTAATTTCAAAAAATCTCAGCCATCCATCCATCCCCATCCAACGGTCCACAGCTCTGCCCGTTGCCCATTTACCTACCCGACCCGCATCCCCTGAACCGGTCTAGCACCCCACTAAACACAACCACCCCGTTTCCCATTCATGGTATAATCAGAGCTGTTGGATTCCCATCATCCAACAGACCTAATTAATTCTATCATTTTAATATATCACAACCCATTACCCCCCCTTAACCCTCATAAACCCACCCTTCCTTCGTCTCTCTTCAGAGACCAGCCTAACCCCATCGTCCTTCGTCGTGCACCGCCACCGGAAATCACATCACAGCAGCGGCAGTGGCCAAATGCCACCACAAATACATCCCAAACTCCCCTCGCCCTCCTCTTTCTGAATCCTCACTCCTTTTCTTTCGAATCATCGTAGAACTCATCAAATATTGAATCGAAGCGATGAACCCTAGCGCCGCCATAGTTTCTCTGGTGGCGGCGCTGAATCTATATCGAACCATTTAAATGTTGCTTGTTTTGTTGTTTGAAAACACTGAACTGGAATTTGGTTAAACATTAGAGTTGGAGAATCCACGATTAGATAAAAAACTAAATAGCCCAGAAACGATTTGAATTGGTTTATTTGGACCCGTTAACTTGGGTCAATTTGACCCATTTTTCATTTAGCG
This sequence comes from Nicotiana glauca, assembly GCA_026770625.1. Classification (NCBI taxonomy): domain Eukaryota; kingdom Viridiplantae; phylum Streptophyta; class Magnoliopsida; order Solanales; family Solanaceae; genus Nicotiana; species Nicotiana glauca. Next base: position 5,594 of record MU745079.1, read on the forward strand.
GTTCAGGGATAATTCACAGGAGTTTTCAAGAGTTAATTTGGAATTTGGACCCCAGGTTCTGCCTGACCCATTTGAGGTTCGGGGAGGAATCAATTTGGCCTTTTAAAAGCCCCTGTTTGATTGGCCTGTTCAAAATTGGCCCAGTTTTGATCCGGTAATGGATTTTTAACGGGTAATACTATAATCATAGTGGTTAGTTTATATAATCTAACATAAGTAAATATTCAGCAGTGGAATAGAGGATGCTAACAAATGGTAGGGGCTATACAATTAAATTAAAAGGCACTAAGCCAGTGGGATCAATTAAATATTGGAAAAGGTTACTGGTAGTGGAAATAACGCCAGTTTAGTGTCCTTTTAACGAGCTGGAAATCAGATAACATGGGGGTAATAATAAAAAAGGCTGGAAACATAGATGCAAAGGGAATATACAGGCTAGAAAGGGAGGGGATTGATTGATATATAAATGGGGGGCTGGAAAGAGTTTAAGAAAGATCCGAAAATACACACAGATGCACACTGGATACACTGATGTACACATAGGTTTGAGAGAAAAAATCTAGAGAAAATTCAAGTGGCGAAAGTTTTACTGTTCCATTGTAATATTTTGTTCTATATATGTTGAATTCTAAGATTTCCAAGTTTTGATATATATTCAATCCAAGTTTGGGGCTTTGGGACCTGCTGGGTATCACTATTGGGTTGAAGTTGGATTCTTGACTGATTATTCCCTGAATCTGGTTTCCATACTGTCCTGTTGCTTGTTGTCTACTGACTCTGCACTTCTTTTCCTCATTTTTTCCAGGTATTCCTTTCACACCATGAATGAGAAGTGGAGTTTTGACTAAGCTATGATGTTGTTTGTTAGTTTAAGTTGAAGAGGTGGATTAATGCTAATCTCCTGCTACTTATTGGCTATATGACCTTATTTTATGTTGCTTGAGCGTCTACTCTTATTCTAGCTTCTTAAGTGTAGTTATTCATATCACTTCTTTTGTTTTAAGTATCGAATTTGAGCTTGTTTGATCTAGTTGCTTCAGGGACTATTTTAAGCTTTTGAATGGCACTGTTTAAGGATGTCCAGTTTGATGTGTTATGGACCTGGAAATAGACTCATATCTATTTGAATTGTTAAAGAGTAATATGCCTGAAAACAGTATCTCTTAAACTCTGACTAATTGTGGACTCGACTATCAGTAATTGTCCTTTGTTTTCTCTGTTTTTTTGTTGATTCTTGAGTCTTAGTATTGGTTGTAGTTTGATTCTTGCTAGTAACTAAGAGCTACGGCCAAATGTATCAACATATATAAATAGGTGTATGCATGCTAGCAAAAGAAATTCTGCAAGCTTAATGGTAAAAGTTCATTTCAATTTTTTAGTAAAATGGTTATGTAAGGCTTGTTTGAAATTTTCCACTTAGTTGATGTCTTAAATCATGCTTAAATAAGTTCAACAATTGATGGTTTTCTTATTTGCTGTGTGAATGGGGTAAATAATTATGGTCCTCATTTCTGTTTGGAGTTGTATGCTTCTCATGCTCAAAGGGCCTGAACTTCATGTCAATCACTTTAGTAATCGGTTAGCTGGACATTGCCTAATTTTCATATGATTTCTTAAATGCTGGGAAGATGAAAATCAAAATTGTTTTCATTGGTTTGTTTGTGTGTGATTGGGGATTATAAGTCGAAATGACTCAGTCTTTAGTCCTTAACGCCTTGGACCATTCTATGGACTCTGGCCCTCGAGTCCATATGAACGAAAGGTTGATTCAGCTTTACTAGTCATGATGGGTTTTTGGGCTTTATGCCAGGCCCAATTTCTTTATTTCTTTATTACTTTCAACTTTGGCCTTTTATTAAAATTAACCGACTCTTTATTAACCCATATGATTGATTTATTTTCAATAATTTAGAGGTGAGCCATAGGAGAAAATAAATAGTCTATGGCCCTCTAAGCTTCTTAGTTTAAATATCCTTTCAATAGAATTGAGGCGTGCTTTTTAGCAAATTCAATGGCCCTCGCAAAGTGCAAACGCATAGTTTCTTAGGCGCGTATTTAATAATATTACCTTGCTAAGTTAGGGTACACATTTATATGACCAAAATCCAAATCGTAACGATATTAAAATATGTCAAAAACCGCGGGTGCATTTATGTGACGTGGTTCGAGACGTGTTTTAATGATGTTGTAATTCTCTAAGAAATAATAATAAAAGCGGCTAAAAGTTAAAATTTGCACATAGGTTCATAATTGTTTTAAAATCAGATAATTAAGCCAAATATGACAGTTGAGCGACCGTGCTAGAACCACAGAACCCGGGAATGCCTAACACCTTCTCCCAGGTTAACAGATTCTGGTTCGTGGACTGTAAACAGAGTCAATTTTTTTCCTCAATTCGGGATTTAGCCGGTGACTTGGGACACCATAAATCTCCCAAGTGGTGACTCTGAATCTTTTAATATAAATAAATCCCGTTTTGATTGTCCTTTAATTGAAAAAACTTTATATTCCTTATACCCTTCCAGGGGTGTAGGAAAAAGGAGGTGTGACAATACCAAACTGTCAAGACCCAAATATCTCTCTGTGGAGTGTCGTGATGGAACCTAGTCTTAGGGACTAGGTAAACCTAACAGTAACTGAAATAACAACAATATTTAACTAACATCTAACAACTTCAAAATAGAAATCTCTATACAAATTTACAATTTGAAAACCGGTAGTATAAGTCATAAGCTCTAAAGAGTTTACTGGAAACCTCTAAATATGCTGAAGTGTATTATGAGTACACCACATAGAAAGCAAACCGGCGACTGACTTCGAACTACCTAGATCTGCACAAAAATATATAGAAGTGTAGTATGAGTGCACCACAGCACCTAGCAAGTATCAAGACTAACCTTAGTGGAGTAGTGACGAGGAACAATCAAGACACCTACTGGACTAAATAACCTGAGCAATCATAAGTATATAACTAATAGAATATGCTATCTCTATAAAGCAACGCATAATGACAACAATAATAAGGCACTTGCAATACAAAATAGAAGCAACAATTTGCAGCAGAACACAACAAGTAATAACACAATAGAGTAAGCTGAACATAGTCTAAATTCGTTGAACACAATTTAAAGAAGGGCAGGTAACAACTATATGAAAATAACAACTTTCACATTAGGTTTTATCCAATAATGTACCCAAGGTACTGAACCTCAAAATATTCATAATTCATGGGTTCCAATTTGTGAACCCTAAACGATAGGCATCTCATGCATTCATTACAACCAATAACTGCACAGACGATGCAAGTGCTAATAGAATTGTTCGTATGTAGATGCAAAAATAAGACGGTGTATAAAAATAGTCAATAACATCAGGATCCATTTTCTTAAACCATTATAGGTGATTAACTACGTGTATTCTTGTACTAGTGTTCTATCACAATTTAGCACAAATGATAAGAATAGAAACAATGAATGACACATAAGAAATGACTACCATGAATTGAATACGGTTTGACCCACATAGTTAGGCATACCAATACACAAATAACAATAATAACATTTCCCCCAGGCCATCATAAGTCATCACAATCAATCCCCGACTATAACAACCTAGCCGATCATTGTGAGGATTAATGCCCCGATCCCCTATTAAATGCTTCCCCATTATCGATTTCTGCTATTTTGACTAGTGTGGATGATTTGTTTTGAGTTTTGGAGTGTTTTAGGACACTTAGTCCCTAAATGAGAGCTTAAGTCTTAGGATTTAGACCGTAGTCAAAACTGTGTGAAGACCGCTCTGGAATGGAGTTCCATCAATTCCATTAGCTCTGTTGAGTAATTTTGGGATTGAGGATGTGTTCGGATTGTGTTTTGGAGGTGCGTAGCTCATTTAGACTTGAAATGGCGAAAGTTGATTTTTTGGAGTTTCAGGCCGGTTGTGAAATTTTAGATATTGAGGTCAGAATCTAATTCCAAAAGTTGGAGTAGGTCCTTAATGTTGAATAAGACTTGTGTGAAAAATTTGGGGTCAATCAGACGTGGATTGGTTAGTTTCGTTATCGATTGTTGAATTTAGAAGTTCTAAGTTCTTTAAGATTGAATTTGAGGGTGATTCGTAATTTTTGTGTTGTTTGATGTGTTTTGAGGGCTTGACTAAGTTTTTATGATGATTAGGATTGGATGGTATGTTTTACTGAGGTCTCGGGGGCCTCGGGTGAGTTTCGGGTTCTTAACAGATTGATTTGAGACTGATGCAATTGGTTGAAGATATTACACCAGGTGTAATCGCACATGCGCACTTTGGGCTGCATGTGAGACACTGTAGAATCAGCCATCATCTCGCAAATACAATTTTGGGACCGCAGAAGCGGTCAAAGTCTCGCAGGAGCGAAGAAAGGACGCAAAAGCGGGCGCGCATGAGCTACACTTGACCGCAGGAGCGATTCTTAAGGACTTAAGTTATGTCCCCAACTGCGATGGTTTTCTGCAGATGCGGAGGACCCCTCGCCAAATCAGAAATCGCTGGTCATAAAAGGCAATTTTCGAGGTTTTAATTTCATATCACAAAATTCGATTTGGAGCTCGGTTAAAGGAAATATTTCGAGAGTGTTTTAGAGGAAATCAGTGGGTAACAATTCCTAATCATATTTTGATCATATTTCATTAATCCATGGTTGTTTTCTTTATTAAATTAAGGAATTGGAGTAAGGAAGTTGGGAAATTGGAGGAAAAACTCCCCAACAAAAAAAATATGAGATTTGAGTGGGATTTAGGTGTCAGATTTGGATGATTCTTGCACGAGCGAACTCATGAGTGAATGTTTGTTAATAATTTGTGGCTCTTATCTGAATCTAAGACGTGGGACCGTAGAGTGTTTTTGGGCGTTTTTCTATTTTATTTCCTTAGCTTTGACTTCATTAGCTAAATTAGTTGCTTGTAGCTCTATTTACGTTATATAATTGATTTGATTAGGTTTGGGCCATTCGGAGTTTGATACTCATGACAAAAGCGTGATGTCGGATTGATTTGAGCTTGGTTCGAGGTAAGTCGCTTACCTAACATTGTATGGGGAAACTCTCCTTAGGATTTAGTACTGTTTGATATATGAGTGTTGTGTACATGAGGTGACGAGTGCGTACATGGTCTATTTGTTGAAAACCCCCATTTTCATTAAGCTAATATATGCTTTCCTTTAATTGAGCAACACTAGTATATGTAACTATCTTGTTTAGCTTAGGAAAGCATATCTACGTGCCTTAACTGTCTTAACTGCCTTTCTGGACTCTCTGCAGCATGTTTAGGGAAAATTACCTGTCTTCTTTGATATGAACTTAATCTAAACAGTTCCTTCTTGAAACTGTTATTTACATTGATTGAGTTACATCTTTACTTTGGGACTATGGAACGGTATTTTGGGAGATCCGCCTGCACATTTATGTTTGGTACTACGGGACAGTATTTCGGGAGATCCGCATGCACTGTATATTTACTTTGGGATAATGGAACCGTATTCCAGGAGATCCCCCTACACATTTACCTTTAGGACTCCGGGGCGGTATCCCGGAAGATCCCCTGTTGTTATCTCTGCGTACTAAGCTATAGTATTTTTTGTGATTTCATTCTCATAATGTTTTAGTATTTGTCTTTACTGTGATATTTTATTCTGTATTATTTTTGTGTATATATACTAGTATGGCCTTGCTTGATCTCATCACTACTCGACCGAGGTTAGGCTTGGCACTTACTGGGTACCGTTGTTGTGTACTCATACCCTATATTGCATATGTTTTTCATGTGCAGATCCAGGTACCTCACATCAATTGCATTAACAGTGAGGCAAGACAACTGTAAAGACTTCGAGGTATATTTGTCATGTCCGTAGACCTAGGATTCCCTCTCTACCCTTCCTAAAGTTAAAGACTTCTTGTATTTTCTTCTTGTATTGGACTCTGGAGTATGGAAGTACTGTGTCTTTTCTTTAGCTTGTGACTTATGACATTCTGGGTTTTGGGAGAGTTATGTATACTGTTAGGAAGTGATTATTGTATATTTTGATCGGCATCATATTTCCTTGTTTAAAATTTACTCTTAGTTGATAGCTTTTATGTTTTTCGTTCCTTTTCTACAAAGTTAGGTTTACTTAGTCATGGAGACTAGGTTCCATCATGACAGGTTCATGGAGCTCTAGGTTCATAGGAGTCATGAGTCACAAGCATGTTTATTAGAGTCTTGCGGATGGTTAAGAAGATGTCTAGACTTATCTTGGGAGGCTACAGAACTGTTTGGAAAATTCCACTTCATTCGATTCCTTGTCGTTCGAGAATACTGACTTTAAAATTCTAAACTTCTTTCTTCTATTCTCTCACAAATGATGAGGACACGTGCAACCGGAGATGACCAGGAACCCATGCCCCGCAGGGGCTGGGGCTGAGGTAGAGGCCGAGGACGCACACGTGGGGCACCCAAGCGAGCTTCTACAAATGATCTAATAGTAGTCCAGCCAGAGTCTAGGCACCTTATACGCCTACTACTACCACTACTCTTTCTCTCTAGGAGACCTTTGCATAGTTCATGAGCATGTATAACACTCTAGCTCAAGCAAGGCTGATTTACCTTGCTGTAGCCGGGGGAGGAACATAGACTCCCGAACACCAGAGCAACGGGTTCAGGTCGATCAGATGCTAGAGGTTATACCGGTACCACCCGTAGACCCAGCTCGGCCTGAGGGTAGGGCAAGATTTTCAAAGGAGGAGTAACGGAGGCTTGAGATGTACAAGAAGTAAGACCCTCCTACATTTAGTGTTCTAGCATCAGAGGATGCCTAGTGAAATCTGGAGGAGTGCCACTGTATCCTCCGCACTATGGGCATAGCAGAGTCGAGTGGGGTTTCTTTCACTGTTGTAGGTTCGAAGGGCAGCCTATCAGTGGTGGCTTACTTTTGAGTTGGATAGTTCGGCTGAGGAAGCTTCCCTTACATAGACTCAGTTCTTGAACATGTTTTTGAGAGAGTATGTTCCTCAAAGCCTCAGGGACGTAAGGCGCGCGAACTTTGAGCACTTGCGCCAGGGTACTATGAATATTTTAGAGTATGTTGTTCGTTTCAGTGACTTGGATAGGCATGCACCAATTTATTGAGGGGCTCAGCATCAAGTCTAGCATGGCCCAGGAGTTAGAGATGGATATCGTGTATCGGCATGTGGTAAGTATTGTGTCACGCCCCAAAACCGAGGGACACGACCGGTGCTGAACTGGAGGACCCCAGTCAAGCGGACCTGGAATTGCCTTTCCTATCCCACGCGTTACCCCGTGATTTGATTATACATTATTCTTTTGAAATATCAATTTAAGACTTAAGCACAAACTTACAACTTGAGTTCATTTCTACTTTTTATCAATTCCAACATTTGATACCAAGTACTTACAAAAATACATACAACATTTACCAAAGTGGACCACGATTCTGAACCATACAGTTACTACCCAAAATACTTTTATACACCACCCACATTGTGTCTACGGTGCCTCTATAAATACTAGGAACTCAACCAATACTTGTCGGCGACAATGCCCCGGCTATACCTTACATAAAAACCAAAATAAGACTCCGAAATAAAAGCAGCTTGAGCCACGCAGAGCCCCGAAAAGAAAGGGGCTCACCACTACAGCTGACGGAGAGTGAAGGAGAGCTACTGTTGGTGGACTGGAGTACCTGCTATAGAACCACCTACAATCATAACACAAATTTAGCGCCCCCGAAAAAAAGGACGTCAGTACATTTGAATTGTACTGGTATGTATGACAGACCTTACCCTTAGTAACCTCAAGCCATACATAAGTAATAAACAATAGAAAGAAGCAACAATTGAGTACATACAAGGAAAACAATCAAGGCAAATAAGTTAACAAACTCTCTTTCCCCATCATCATTTCCACATTTTCAATTTCACAACGTTCTCATATTTCATTTCAATAGTGATATCGACCACTTTCCACCCTTATTACCTCGGCCACTCTTATCACCACAACCCACACCTTATTACTTCGTGTTTGTAACGACCCGACCAGTTATTTTGAGCTCTAGCACGTCGTTCAGTAGTTTGAAGTCATGATCAACTTCATTTTAGGTATATTGACTTGTGCGTATGGTCAGAATTGAATTTCGGGAAATTCGGAGTCAAATTGGAAAGAAAATTTTCATTTCGGCAGCCTTAAGTTGAAGAAAATGGCTAAGATTGGAATTTTGAGTAAACGACCTCGAAATCGGGATCTGAAAGTTCTAGCATGTTCTTATGATGATTTCCTACTTGGGCGTATGTCCGGATTTGGTTTTGGATAACCCATGAGCATTTCGGCGTATATTGTAGAAGTTAATATTTTATAAGAATTTCATAAATTTAGGTTGGAAGGCATTTCAGTGATATAGATGTCTGTTTGGGATTCCGAGTCTGGGAATAGTTCTGTATGGTGATACTGGTGTTGGGAGTGCGTTCGAAAGTGAATTTGGATGTCCGGAGGTCATTTTGAAGTCATTTGGCTAAATATAGAAATTTAAAGGTTTTTGAGAAAATTTGACCGGAAGTGGAAATTTTGATATCAGGGTCGGAATGCGATTCCAAAAGTTGGGGAAAGTCCGTAATGTCGAATGTGACTTGTGTGCAAAATTTAAAGTCATTCCGGAATGATTTTGGTAAGGTTTGAGACACTTAGTCTCTTTTAAGGAAGCTTAAGTTGGAAAAGTCAACAGGATATTGACTTATGTGTTAGATCGCTCGAAATGCAAATTTTACGGTTCGGATAGCTTCTTTACGTTATTTGGGACTTAGGAGTGTGTCCAGAACATTTTTTGTGATGACCGGTGTAGAATTAAGCTTGAATTGGCAAAGTTAGCATTTTGGCGAATTCCGGTTGATATGTGAGATTTTGATCCGAGGTTCCGAATGGAATTACGATAGTTTCTATAGCTTCGTTATGTCATTTTAGACTTGTCTGCAAAATTTGAGGTCATTCGGACTAGTTTTGACGTGTTTCGGCATCGGATGTAGAATTTGGAAGTTTTTTAGATTCATAGGCTTGAATTCGATGATGATTTGATTTTTTGATGTTATTTTGGGTATTCCGAAGGTTGGAACAAGTTTGAATAATATTGTGGGATATGTTGTTATAATTGGTTAAGGTCCCGAGGGCCTCGGGTGGATTTCGAAAGGTTAACGGAATGAAATTCGGACTAAAAAGAAAAGAAAAAGCTGCAGAAATTTCTGCTGCAATTTTCTGTAGGTCTTTGGACAACAATCGTGGAGCATACTTCGGAGGCCTATATCTTTTGATCTACAAGGACTTTTGAGATGATTCAAAACGAAAGTTGTAGCCCTTCGTGTCTAGTTTCAAGAAAGCTAAAGAAATTGTAATTTGGAAATCTGTAGTGAAAGTTATGATCGATTGAAAATGAGTGGTGGAGCAGTTTCTCCAGAATTTTCTGATTTCATGGAGCCTGTTTTAGAAGCTCATATCTCGGGATATATAAAGATTTATATGGTGTAAAACCTATCAAATTAAAGATCTTCGAGTCTAGTTTCTAAATCTTCAAACCGTTTGTCATTTCGATATTTATACAAGACGTT